>CALNXI010005023.1:0-18270 GCA_942486025.1 Porites evermanni | reverse complement strand
CGACACAAGATCTGGCAGGCGCTTCGCCTGCCGTCTGTACCCTTCCCATGGTCCCTTGCGGTTCATCACCAGTCACTCGTTTCGCGCTCGCCTCTGCCATGCGAAAAACGAAGCGCCTGAGGAGGAGGCTGTTCCCGCTACGTTTCTTCATGAGGATGATCAGGTAAACCAAGAACGATGTGTAACTCGAACTCTAATTCTACACCGACTACACTCGCACCTATAGTTGTACACCTGCAAATTCAACAAATCTGAACAAATTCAGCCTGCAGTCACCGCACTTGCATGAGGGCTGGTGAAAATAAGGTAATTTTGTGTCCACCCCCTTTCTCTATGGCTATGGGCACTCGTTCATATTCAAACTCCCAGTGACGTGTTGGTGGGTGGGGGATGGGATAGGGTGAGTGTTAAAATTTGAAATGAGCGGTTTACATTTGTGGTACCCACACTTTTTTCAAAGAGATATCTCTTGATGGAACTTTAAAAAATTGCTTAATCCTGTATGCAAAACAAAATGAATACTGGGTCATTAAACGAGGTCTTTGTCTTAAAAAGGGTAGCAAAATGAACCTATTTCGCCTACACTAACCAGATAGACACCGACACAAGATTAAATACAGGGGCCTGTAGGTCAGCAAAAACCTCAAAGCTAGTTTGTTACAAAATTGCCATTAGATTACAAGACCACACTTAATTACAAAACAACCTCTGGTAAAAAACAAACCTTGAACGAAGCTAAGTACAACACTGCCAGATAAGAAAACCCAAAACCACTTTGTGGAAAAAAGGGAATGCACATCCCCACCTGCTGAAATCAGCTGCGGTGCCGACAACTCAGGAGCAGAGGTACGCAAAAAACTACCTTATTGGAACTGAATTCCTCGCGTAGTTAATTTTGCAATTTTGACAAGAGAGTATTTTGCAGAATTTTATTTTTATGATTTTAACAGGCAAATGTGAAAAAAGGACAATAAAATTTGCGACTTAACCATTCTCAACTTCATTTTATTTTTTCAAAAGTCTAAACCTTTAAAAACTTTTAGATAAACTGCAATAAATAATGCGTGAAATCTTTGCAAACTAAAGTTATTTCAAAAGTGAAGATACAAAAAGGAGCTTACCAGTAAAACTAGTGAGCAATTTGTCTTTGTCCATGCATTTCCTTTACACGTCAATTGTTGCTATTACAAGTTAATTCTTTTTTTAAATTTTCTATATGGGTATAAAATTTCTCATGCTTAAAAATCATGATTATTTATTTTCGCGATTTTTCTACAATCTCGAAAGACACGAAATTAATTACCAATGTAGCTTCCAAATGCCTGCAAACAAAATTATATAACAAAACTGGAAAATAAAAAGTTAGGAGCTCAAATGAATGCTGACCTAGACTGATCCAAATTTGCAAATATGTACTATGAAACATGTCTCAAAAAACTACCCACAATTTCTCCTAGCCAAGCCATTCCTCTGGTCTGTGCCGGCAACTGAAAATAGCTATTTCTGTCTGTTCTGTTATATACTACACTGTCGTAAATACCATTTTTTCGCTTAAACAGGGTCAGGGTTTGAAGACCTCAGTGGCACAACTATACCAAAACTCCCCTTTAGTGCACCCACCATAACCTGATCACATGAAAAAAGGCCAAAATCTGGAATTACGTATTTCTGATTGGTCCACACACAAAACATCTAGCACAGTTCTGTTCTGATTGGCTTAGAGGTTTTATGTTTTATAGGATTTTGACACTTGCAATTAAATGGTGTTTGAATAAGATGTATCTGATTCATTTAGATAACATACTCCCCCAGGTTTAAAGGTGATGTTACATGNTGTTTTATAGGATTTTGACACTTGCAATTAAATGGTGTTTGAATAAGATGTATCTGATTCATTTAGATAACATACTCCCCCAGGTTTAAAGGTGATGTTACATGCCTGGATACATAGACTGATCTGCAAAAGTGATTTTTAGCACAACAAAGCATTGCAATGTTAAAACAGTGTTGCAACCATTTGAAACAATGTTGCAACACTGTTTGTGCTCAAAATTGTCTTCTCGAATTGCCCTGTGTAACATCACCTTAAGTTTGTATTTTCATTTTTGTGGCTGATAATACGGTCAAACCACCCATAAGTGACCACTCAAAATGCTAAGAGTTGGTTTTCACTTATCAGAGGTGGTCGTTTATGAGACTCAAACTGCAGGAGGTCTTTTATGAGGAGAAATCTGGAAACATCAGATCTAGGTTTTGGAGAGAATGTGTTGGAAACATTTTTAGGTAACAATAATATTATATGTAAATCCATGTTGTTTCTAAAAGTTTGTCTACTATGCTGAGTAACATAGTAGATGTTGGGAACACCAAAAATAGAACTAAATTACATCAGGTGGTCGCTGCTCAAGAAGAGGTTTAAAAACAATGGAAAATCGTAAAACCCTCATGCTAAACAATGGCTGCTGCCGTTTATGGAGGCAGTCATTTACAAGAGTTTCCAACCATAAGGCTTTGACAGGGTAAGGTGTGGTGGTTTAGATGTTAAAACTGTGGTCACTTTATTAATATGGGAGGTGGTCGCTTAAATGAGACATGGTCGCACATGGAGGTTCAACTGTAATATTGAAATAAAACTCTAGATGATATTACCTATCACAGAAATCTTGTGTTACTAGTTTTCTAAAGGAATGATAACTGAATATAGCCATCATTATTGTTTTGAGGACAGGTTGGCCACATATTAATATATTTAAGTAGGGGGTGGAAGGTGGCCTGTGGAAAAAAAATATATATATCAGGCATTCTTTTTCTTCCTCTATTCTCAAAGAAAGAGCCCAGCTATCATAGGTTAACATGCAGGTATTAAATATCACATTCGCCTTCCTGCCTTGCCCCCCCAACCCGCCCAACTCCACCACTTTCTTAGGGAAATTTAATATATCTTCATACATCCATTATCAACCATAAAGTTGGATAAACTATAAACAGAAATAGCAACAAGTGAGTAGGTGCAATGTACTTTTGGTTACAATCAATTTGATTGCTTTATTTTCAGTGCATAGCCATTGAGGACATTAATCCACAAGCCCCAGTTCATTTCCTGGTTATACCAAAGAAAGAAATACGAAAGATAACTGATGCTACAGATGAGGATGAACAAGTATGTTTACCATTTTGTTTCTTTTTAGTACATTTACCCCTTGATTTTTATATGACTGCTGTGTTTAAAAATTAAATAAGGTATTGCTGTTATTGCAAGTTAAACTGACTGGATGGGTCAATTATTTAATACCCTCAGAGAGCTGTTATCCCAACCAGGAATTTGGGTGGGTGTGTGCCATGGGCACCCTGAATCCCTTAGCCTATTATTATAGGATCAAACCTTTAAAAAGTTGACACTCATGAGACCAGACTAACGGCATTCGTGTTCCCTGTGAGGGTGTCTAACAGCGGGTATATCACACTATTGACTTGACACCTACCTCTATCCTGCCTCCTTTATAGTTTCATCCCGGGGTGGGTACTCCCCAGTAGTAGGCTAATGGTTATGTGTCGCTGGAAAGGGTTGCATTTTCACCAGAAAACTCCATACAAACCCTTCTAATTTTTTTTTAGGTCGACCCCAAAAAAATTTAGAAGGGTTTGTATGGAGTTTTGTAAACATAACTGGGCTACGATCTCAGAGACAATTTGCCCCCAAATGCTCATTTTTGGCAAGTAGGCCTCTTGGACATTGTTCTTTCAGAATATCCTGACAAATCCCATAATTTCACAAATTTCATTTTTATCACGTCACACTTTAGAACTCTATTGCGAAAACTACTTTTTTCCCAAAGTGACTAAGATGGGGTCTATAATATGGCCATAGAATAGACTATAATGGGGTAGGGATTTTGAGAGGCCAGCAGCACATACCTAGCAAAAATTAATATTAACCCAAGTACCCCCCTCCCCTCCCCAGGAGTTTCATAGACATAATAGACCTCCCTACAGACAGCTCTGATACCTGCACTCTGCCCAAAGATTTGAGACTTTTAAAGGAAAAGTGGAATAGCAGATCAGGCTAGAAATGGGGAGTTCTGGATCCTGTTAACCCGTCCTCTCACTTTCAACTCCTTTTTTCACCCAGTCGCGTTGAGAGAGAAATCCTTATAATGAAAATGTATTCAGGGCTGTCATAAATTTTTAGAGCAGCCATGGCAAATAAAGATTCACCCGTAACATCTCCCCAAAACTTTAAAGTGCCACCTTTAGCTTTCCACATTGATCACCCATAAAATCAAGTGAGCTCAGCAGTAACTGGTGTTGCAGGTTACAGCCTTTAATGACAGCTTTGTGTACATGTATATGTTTTTTTTTTCAGCTTCTTGGTCACTGTATGATTATTGCGAAGAAAGTAGCAGCCCAGAAGGGTATTGACCAGGAAGGCTATCGTGTGGTAATCAATAATGGTCAGCATGGCTGTCAGTCTGTCTATCACATCCTTTTACACGTTTTAGGAGGGCGGAAGCTCAAGTTCCCTCCAGGATGACTAGGTAATATCTAATTTTAACATCTTGATATCCACATTATCCTGTTCTTGATTAGGCTCGATTACCAGCTGCTGTTCGGGAAAATGAGCCCGCCGATCAAAGACCGGACCCGGGAGACGGCGGAAATCAAGCCTAGTTCTTGATATGTTGTTCCAGAAAATAGTCCCTTTGAAAACGTTTGCTTACGTGTATAAACTCCCCAATTACAATAACACCTCTTCAGTTGTAGGCCCGTATTTTACCTGAAAACAAAGGAAATTAAGACGGAATAGATCAGGAAAATGAGTAATTTTAATTCTTAGTGGACAAAAACCTTGTACGAGAATAATTTAAAGAATATTGCATTCTTTTTTACACTTTTCAAGGCCTAAAGATGTGATTAGTCATATGTATTGACACCAAAGAAAATTTCTCATGGGAGTCCGAAAAAATGAATGTCAAATTTCACAAGAATTATGAAATTTGACATTCATTTTTCACAAGAATTATGAAAACACAGGTAAACTTCTGAAAATTTCATGTTTAAGATTTTGTGAAATTTGACATTTTTGTGAAATTTTCTGTGGTGTTATTACAGATAACTAATAACATCTTCAGCCCTTTAAAAGTGCAAAAAATAATGCAATATGCTCTTAATTATTCTGGTACAAGGTTTTTGTCCACTGAAAATTAAAATATTATTACCCAGTTCCCTGGTGGATTCCGTCTTTAGTTAATACAACTGATTATAAGCCCCCCTCCCCCCCCCACCCCTTTACTCCAACTGTATTGACAGAGGTGAAAACGCGTTATCATGATGTTTTGAAGCTTAATTAACAAGCCAGTCAATGCAGT
The DNA here is from genome assembly GCA_942486025.1 of Porites evermanni. NCBI lineage: Eukaryota > Metazoa > Cnidaria > Anthozoa > Scleractinia > Poritidae > Porites > Porites evermanni. Next base: position 12,904 of record CALNXI010005023.1, on the reverse strand, counting down.
ACTTATTTTGATCTGCACTACTATAGCTTGTTGTAAAGCGCTTTTTCTATTTCTGTTTTAAGCCCTCTGTTTATAAACTCTCCTAAAATCCCTTAAGATGATGTGTAAGCCCAGGGCTTGTAAGCGGCAATTTATGGTAATTACCCATACTCTTCAACAGACGAGATGCAACGAGACTGCTGACTGGTGGCCATTTTCGACGCCTGGGATGTCAACATTCTTGTTGCTTAAGATTGCAATGAAGAAATGCCTTTGGGACCCGAGCTAAATGTCTTTCTTGTCCACTGTGACTGACTTTTAAGAGACAAGGTTTGAAATCAGGTAATAAGCAATTGTGAAAGGAGAAATATGATGAAAAACAGCATAGTTAATTGATTGGAATGGTTATGAAACCCGTCAGACTCCTTTGTTATATGTTTTTGTTGACCTGAAAGTGCACAACGTTCAAAAGAATTCCTATCATTTTGATTGTATTGACCAATAAAAACGTTGCATTAATTTATTCCGTAACAATTTGCCAACAGAAAACAAAGGATTGTGCACTTTCAGGGTGCTTCCAACATAAACTACAGCACTGTTGTTTTTTTATCATTGATGTTTGCCGCTTTTCATAACCAGTCTCCTCTAATAACTATGAAAACAGTAAAGAATTATTATTTAATTTTTCTAATTCAAACTCTATGGTCAGGCTATTTTTACTCCATGTAGTTTACAGACTTAAAAGTTGGGAGCTTAAGCAACGACAACGGCGACGACAACGAGAGCGCTAAAAAAGCAATTGGTCAAGGGTCTGTTTACATGGAGGTGGGGGACCCTTGTTAGGTGAAATAACCCACTAAGGTGAGGTTACCCGTCTGTGCATATAATCTCTCATTTTCAAATGAGAGTAGAAGCTAGCATTAACTGTTACAACATGTCAGTTTTTGGGGGGGATGGCGGGGTTGTTAACGCGGGTTATTTTTTTCCTGTTTGACTTTTCTTTTAGCTTGGGAAAATTTATGGCGAAATGTGGCCAAATATTTATCTCATCTCAACTTTCGCATAATATCAAATTTGCAATGTACATAACTCAGACTGTATTCTTCGACATGTAGTGGCAAAGTCTTTCAAAAAGGTACAACGTCTGAACAAGAGTTACATACAGTTTTATGAAAAATTGAAATTTACAATATAAACACCAAATAAATACCTCAAGTAACCCAGGCTCTTTGATAGTACCAAAGTATCAATCCAGTTAAATAACAGTGTTTGTATGGGGTAAAAATACGAACTTAAAATTTGTAGGAAATACCAAATAAAAAGTCAATGAAACTTACTCTGCAGTCAGTTGTTGTTTTCCTTAATACCCACACGAAATTTCGTGATAATTTGCTCAAATTCCCCCTCTATGCAATATAATAAGCAAGGTGGGAGGCACGAGATGACATCTAAGTCCCCATCAGCAGTGGCGGATCCAGGGGAGAGGCCCGGGGGGCCCTGGCCCCCCTTATTTTTCGACCAAAATGAGGCTCGAAGGGCCGAAAAAATTTTTTTGGGAGAACTCGCCCGCCCCCGCCCCCTCTTATCTCAGGGTCTGGATGACCGCCCCCCTCCCTTATCTGAAGGTCTGGATCTGCCACTGATCGGTCTCATTCCAACACCATGTTTTCCACGAAATACGCTGAACTCCAACGGTCAATAAACACGCTAGACTCGTACTAATAGGACTGCCCCAGATATGGAAATTAACGAAGCTTTCTCAGGTAGAAAAACGAATCCAGCAGACTTCGTGAAACTCGCAGAAAGTAATGAAAAAACTGTAGACCACTATACAAAATCAACCCCACCCTGGGTTTCCTGGGTGACTTACTGGATATCACTGGCCTAAAGTAAACCTCCCCCGGTGGTAACATTTGTGTCGAGGGCAATCGCGAGTCGCCAAAGCAAAACCCGTGCACAAGCCGAAATAAAGAAAAAAATAAACGTATAACAGCTTATGGCTGCCATTTTGTAATTTTTAAACTCTCGAGAAAGTCCAACGTTTGTCTTTTTTTTAAAAAATAGGAAGCTTAATTGACCACCGCGGCAGGGACAAAAAGAACAACTGCAACAATAGGACAATTGCACGATGACGATATTTGACTACAACTACCAGAATTCATTTCGTTTTTGCTTTGTTATTTAAATTTGTCAACCCCGCTGAGGATTAAAGAACAATAGCCTTAATTTGCACAAGAAAACAACAAACTCAAGGATTCTGGTAGTTGTAGTAAAATGACGTCATCGTGCAATTGTCCTATTAACAATGGTACTTTTGATTAGCAAACATCAACTTTACGTGCATCGCGCCTTTTTTTTTTCTTTTTGTTTTCAAAAAGCAAGTTGCACGTGCCAAGTTGATGCCTGCTTCACACGTTTTTAAAAAATAGGAAGCTTAATTGCTTTGCTAAGCTTAATAAAAAATAGGAAGCTTAATTGACCACCGCGGCAGGGACAAAAAGAACAACTGCAACAATTAACAATGGTACTTTTGATTAGCAAACATCAACTTTACGTGCAGCGCGCCTTTTTTTTTTCTTTTTGTTTTCAAAAAGCAAGTTGCACGTGCCAAGTTGATGCCTGCTTCACACGTGGAAATGATGATCGTGCGGTTCCCGATATACCTGAATCCTTGTTCTCTGAAATATAAGAGGCAATGTTTCAGATCACCCAATCGGCAGTTGTGAAAGGTGAAAAAATGTAACAAGTTATTTTTAAAGTATCTGCTCAGGCTCTTTTTACTGCATGCTGTTTACTAGCCTGCGTTGCAGCTGGCCCACGCATCGTCGAAGCCCGGGGGGTACTTCCTTATAAGGGCTTAATGGCATTTTTTGTCTTAATCAGGGTATCGATTTATCAATTTTTGTCTTAAACAGGATAAATGTCTTAAACAGGGTATCAAAAATCGGAATTCTGTCTTAAACAGGGTAGGAAAATCAGCGATATTTGTCTTAAACAGGGTCAGGGTATGAGGGGCCGCGCCGCACCTCCCCACCCAGGGATATATCGAGTACCCCTCCGGTCGTCGAAGCCATTTGACTGTATAGACTATACAGAAAGTTTAGAGTGCCTGCGACGCAGTCTAGCCGTTTACAAACCTTGTTGTTTACAGTAAAATATCGGAAACCATAGTTCTCTCTGGGGACTTGGTAATAAATAAACTATTCACCGTTTTTACATTGACCATAACGCACCTTGTTTACCCCCAAAAACTTTGCATGACCATTGTTTTTTTATTTCTCTTGTGACGACTGTAATACCCTGGAGAAATTGGAAACAATGATTATGCAAAATTCTGCAGTATGGACAATGTGAAAGTTGTGAATTTCCATCACACCGCGAAAAGCTCGTGAGTATTCCGTACGTGTCTGTGGAATGTGGGTTTGTTATGAAAGGCCAGTGTCTCTTCCTAATAACGTGCTCAATCATTTCGGTGTTTCGTACACTTCTCTCCGCGCCTCCGGCTCTCGCCTTCTTTGCTGCCCCCTTCTCTCATGAATTAAAGGCTCCAGTGTGGTCCCTCAGATGTGCAATATTCACACGATGCTTAAGCTGCCGACGTTAGTCTACGTTTTGCAAGTTGGCCGCCCTTTGCCTGTTCCGTCAAACTTTTGTCGATGCTCATTGGGTTCTGCACTTGTAAGGTAAGAAATATTTTGACGCTTATAAGCTTGTTTTCGGTTTGTCGTTGGCTTATGGAGTTACAAGTGTCTACCGTGCTGCCTCTCTCCTTTCAGCAAGTTGGATTTTGCTTTTGTCTAGAGTTAACGGTTGTCATAAACAGAAGCATGTTTTGGCGAGCGAACGCGCGAGCGAGCGGCGAAGCCGCTTGAGGGGCAGAGGTCCTTCCGCGCCCCTCGCCCCTGCGTCTCCTTTCGCATGCGGCTCTCGCGTGATTCTCGCGACTCTCCCAAATGGAGAGCTTGCTCGCAGGCATTTCTCAAGCATTCATATATTCGTCTAGCTCTAGTTTTAAGCAAACAGTAGTTTATCTCTGTAGTATTTAAGTCAGTTTGTCTAGCAGAAGCACTTCGTAGTGAGGACGTTCGAAAACGTCGAACGTCGTCGTACTTTTTAACATTTTTAAAAATTTCTTAAAATAAGTTTTTAAGAAAAGTTTTTTCGCAATATTTTAGAGCTAGTTTTTTTTATAAAGTCCCTATTCAGTTTTGAACCAAATTGCGTAACAAATGGTAACAAAAGCAGTTGAACGCAGGCTAATCAAATCAGTTTTCTATCTCGCAATCGGCCAAAGCAAACCCCCTCTTTTCGTAATTTCCAGAGCTCATGATTGTCTTGATATTAGCCAATTTAGTCGATAGCATGTTATTTCACTTTTTTATGACCCTTAAAACTTCGTTTCCAAGTATTTCCAAATTTGCCATAATAGGCCATTCTACAGTTGTGTGCTCAGTGCCCTGGCCTTTGAATAGACGCGAGGCTGGCGGTGACCTTGTTTTGCTACAAACCTTCTTGTTTTTCATATGTAAATGCTCATGTTCACGGGCTTGTTAGCATGAGAATATCACGATTTGCACTTGAAAAGCCGGCAGGTTTGTAACAAAACAAGGTCACCGCCACCCTCGCGTCTATTCAAAGGCCAGGGCACTAAGCACACAACTGTAAAATGGCCTATTAAGACAACTAGCAGGGTCATAGGAACCCCGACCCACTCCCCCCCCGCCCATAACTTTTCCAATGATTCATCCCTTACATGAACCGAACCTATTTATAGCGCGTGCTGGTTATGTTTTTAAATCGCGTTTTTTAGCACGAACGATTTAAGGTGGCTCGACTGGATGTTTTAGGGAGTGTACTTCTCCACTTTGCGCATTGCGCATTTACTGCGTCGGCATCGACAAAAATATAGGGAAAAAGTTGCCACAGCTGTACTAAACAATGTTTTATTGACATCGGAGTTTGCCTTGGCAACGAAATGACGCCATTACCTTTTACGTAATAAATCCAGTCGAGCCACCTGACCGATTTCTATGATTATTAGCATCCTTAATAAAGAATAGTGGAACTCAAAGAAAATGTTTAGATGTAGGCATATATTTGAAACGACATTTTTCGTCAAGAACTTCGAGATCCTACGACAGATTTTTCCCTAACTTCAGCAGGTAAGCCTCAGAACTCCCTTCTTTTACATCCGGCGGCAATTTTTAAGTCAATCGTAACCATACAACTCGCTGCACAAATGCTGGTCAAATTTAAGGTGCAATGCCCGAGCCTATTTATATGCATATTGGTGAAGTTGTTGAATCGCGTTTTTCTGCAGGAAAGATTTAACCGATTTCTGGCATCTTTAATAAAGAATAATTGAACTTGCAGGGAATACAAATTTTATATGTTATTAATTTTTTTGTAGATACAAAAGCGTCTACGATATCGGCCTCCGTTGAAAACCCCGTTTTTAGAAAAAATGTAATAACTCAGAAATAAGGACCAAGACAGATTTCCCCCTAAATTCAGCAAAATAGCCTCAGTTTTATATCTGCAAGTTTGGTGGCAATCCGTAAACTCGCTCCAAAAAAGTTTGGTCAAATTTTTAAAATGTTAAAAGATGTTAAAATGATATGATGAATGTGAATGCCACGGGCGCTGTGATTGGTCGCTGCCCATGATCTATTTTAGATGACGTCACGGGAAATTGGTTCCCTTTGGTTTTTTTTTTCAACATGGCGCGCGGTTTTAAAAATGTTTGTGAGATTATTTCGTATTAAGCAAGTGAAAGCCTCGTGAAAAGTTTAGCAGGAGCTATTTACATAGAAGAAAAATGGAGAAACAGAGACAAAAGAGTTCTTGACGACTTTAGAATGCCTAAACTGCAAGAAATCTTCACAACAGTTTGCCATCGTGTGTCATTGTTACGAGAGACTCGCATGTTTGCAAAATTTTTACGCTATTATTCTTCTTTTAGCAAGTGAAGGCGTTGAAAAACGTTTCGGAGAAACTGTATACAAGAAAGATAAAGAAGAAAAGAAGAAGTAGAGACGCGAAAATAGCGTTTGTGGTTTAAAAAACACCTAATCTGGCACAAATCCTCGAACAGTCAAGCAATACGAGGCAAGTTTGTCATTTTCCTTTCTGTTCATTGTATATTAAGCAAATAGATTCCATGTTGCCGTGGGTCTGTTTAGTAATAGATCACCGAGGACGCCAAAATGTGGTAAAAACATCACTGAACACTATAAAAGAGGAGTAAGGTAAGGGAGATTTTTGAATCAATATTTCGCGTGATCGCGATTTTTTTGCTTAGCGTTGTAGATTCGAATATATGTCTGACATGTGACAAAATTCGAACAATAAGGGCCAGAATCACATGTAATAATTGTGCAAGAAATCTCGAACTTCGTTATCTTAAAGGCTACTAGTACAGATAGACAACAAGAAGACTTCGTATCTTTAAGATTTTTTGTTTTTATTTGGCATCAGATAATAGATTAATTCTAGTATATTCCGACCAAATGACCTCTGAAGCCCGAACCCAAACATAGTGCGCTTGGGCTGCCTGTGGTGTGCAGTTCTTTGTTTTTACCACATTTTGACGTCATCTGTGATCTGTTACTGAACAGATCCACGGCAACGTGGAATCTATTTGTTAATTAATTTTAGCATACGAGTTATGCACTAGTCAATTGCAACCATGAACCCCAAACCCTTGGGGAATAGTGGGGAAATTTACAAAAGTATCCTCGTAATTTAGAGGATTTACCCCCAGGCCCGAGGGACAGATTCACACAGTAATTCCCCCTCCCTAATAAGCCGTCTGTCAATGAACCGCTATTCCAGTTTAACGAGTGACTCACTTTTAACTGATCAATTATTTGAATTGAGTCATCCATCATATCTCTCCTCCATACGAAAACAAAAAAAGCCATAAATGACCTGACACATTTTAAAAACTTTCAGATACTGATCAAAATGAGTTCATCAGCATTTGACAAAAATTCATTTAATGGTCTACACATCATAGGTTCGAAAAGTTAGTTTTATGCATAGTGTTGTAAATGTTTAAAACCAAATTTGTTAATTTTGCCAGCTTCATATGCCTTTTTGGACAAACTCGCAATAATAATAGAGAAACATTGTGTTCACGGGTCTGTGCGTTTGCATTTTGTATAAATTCGTTGCATCAGTTAGTAATGCTAGGACCAAAAGAGCCATATCATAAAAAGCATAGCCCAGAGAAGGTTGGGCAGCAGTCGGCAAAGGATCATGGGGCGAACTATTGAGGAGCTCAGTACAGGCATGCAGTTCGGACAGCAGGTTGGATCTCCGTGATCCACGTCTTTTGGCCAATTTTAACCATAATAATGCTAAAATTCAGAATAGTTTCGAATAAAATAAATTTATCCTATCAAAATTGTTAATTTTTCATGAGGGAGTGGCTGAAGTGCCTTTCAAACTCTACTACACTGTAGTTTGCTTTGGAAGTAACAGCCTTCATCAAAGCTACATGTCATCGATCATTGGTCAACTGACTCCCCACCCTGGGGATAGATGTGCATAGCTGTAAATGTTTGGTAATTTCCCAGGGGCTAGTGCAAGAGATGAATGTAAAATCAACATATTTGCCCCACTATTCCGTAAATCCCCACTATCCGCGGGGGTTTGGGAGTTGGGGATGCAATTGACTTGTGCATTAACCCATAGAAGATGTAGCCGTATACCGTATTTATTTGAATAAGAGCCCAACCTCGAATTAGTGCCCACCTCGAATAAGGGCCCGTCCTAAAGGCAGAAAAAGTTAATAAGCATCGAGCCTCAAAATAAGCGCCCACCCCCACCCCACTCCCTCCCACACAAACTCCAATAAGAGATACATGTAATAAGAGACCCTCCCGAAGACAGAGTTTTCTTTAGAGTATTTTACAGAAACCTTGCTTTGTTACATCTTTGCTTGTTGTTGCTACCATTTATTGTTTTGTTGTGAAATAAACATACTTCACTTGCTGAGAATGGTGAAAATTTGATAAGCGCCCAGCTTCGAGTAAGCACCCACCTCAAATAAGCACCCACTATCAAGGTCCAAAAATTTAATAAGCGCCCAGGGCGGTTAATCGAATAGTGTACCAATTAGGTTCAAATATGAAAGAGCTGGTTATCTTATACAGTTTGGTGTAAGTTTCAGCTCTTTGCAAGCAGTAAAAAAGAAAATAGCAACAATTTTAAAAAAATCCGCCAAATTGCTGGGTGGCAAAACGTGAAAGAGCTCATACACTCGATTTGTAGATTTTGGGTTATTTCAAACAAGTGAATGTAGCTAATCCTTTATCTTAAAAAATAATACTAGACTATTCACTTTCACATATTGTGCAAGTACCGGTATTCATAAGTATGACCAAAATATGCACATTACTGGTATTTAAAACATTTAAAAAAATTAACAATATGAAAGTAAAAAATATATGCATGATACCACAACACAAACTTTAGTTACATGAAAATCAATATTATCAGGAGCCATGTTATGGGCTCCTGTATATTCAGGAGCCTGCAAGTACAGACTACCTCCATCAGTGTGCAATGCAAATAGCGAAGCTAATTGAGGCAGGTGGTATGGAAACTCCACCGACTTACAATTTATTAAATTCCAATATTTTATACTACTACATGAGAAATTTCTGCACTTTCATTGGCTTACATCAGTGGTATTTCCGCTTAATTTGAAATACCTACTTGTGAAAATTACAAACCTTTTGTGGATAGTAGTATAAACAAATAATAGCATGATTTTGTAAGTGATATTTGGCATAAATACTACTTGTGATATTTCCAAAATTCTCAAATTTCGAAAATTAAAAAAACATATAATGATAATATTTCGAAATATCACTTGTGGTATTTATGCCAAATATCACTACAAATTACAAACTGTATGCTATTAACTATACTAATACAATGTAACAAAATAATAAATATGGTATTGCACATTAATTGGAAAAGGTGAAAATATGACCAAAATTATTTAATTATCTGATTCAAACTCAACGGTCAGGCTATTTTTATTGCTCACCGTTTATAGACTTTGTTAATATCAAAACATCTTGGTCCCAATGGACAGTTCCCGATCTGAATATTATACCAGCCTCTAAATTTATATGAAAATAATATACCCTCTGGCAAAATTACTACAGTAATCGGAATTAATAATATCGTGAATATAATTTTCATCATAATTTTGCCACACAGTTGGTTTTTGGTGGTCTCTACAAGCCTTGGGTTTCTTGTGTGCGTTACTTAGGCTGCTCCAGGCTGGGGAAAGTGCTGCCTGAGAGAGTGTGTCTGTCAAATAGAGGGTTGGCCCCTTCTTATATTTTTATATGATGTGATAACACTCCATTTTCATAAGCATCCTCTGTTGGCAATCAGTTTTTGAAAATGGAGTCCAATCCTGGTTTCTTTAGAAGTCAATTAACTACAGATCGGGAAAGTAACCAGACTGAAGACAAGTATAGTATTTGTAATATATGTTCATATATAATTAAGGTAATTTCAAAAAAAATGTTCTATGGCATCATGAGGGGAATGGTAGGACGAGTCAGTGTTGACAAATCTTGTATCAAAGTAATATACCATCTGGCAAAATTATTGCATTATAAGATCTTGTGAAGATTTTTTTGTCAAAAAAACAAGTTTATTTCTACTGTAGACTAAAAGAATTTACAGAAATATAATAATTAAGAACAATACATGAAGTAGTTGGACACCCAAAAGAACTACTTACAATAATTGAAAATGTGCAAAGTCAGGGAAGAGGCATAAGAAATGCATTGATAATACACAGAAATGTCTTACAATTGGTACCAAAAAAAAAAACATATCTATGGACAGCAGAAAACAGAAATATATATACATATTAAAGAAAAGAAGGGAAAAAAGTCAAAATATCAGTAAAGATTAATAGAGACGGACAAACTACTACAAACTATAAGTTCAAGTTCAAGTTCAAGTTCATTTATTCACACTTATTCAATTACAATACAACAACAATAAGGAAAAAAAATGAAGAAGTAAAAAACAGAGCTAACTATACATTGAATTAAACATAAGAAAGGAAAAGAGTGTGTAGCAGCCAAAGGAGCCAAGAGTTGGCTACTACCACAGAGCGGTTACAAGTGGGTGGAGGTTATATGCGTTTAACTCTCCACCCGCCATCTTGGTCCCACGTACCACACCGCACGTGTACTGTAATTTGCCCTTGAAAATTCGTCAATCCTGAAGTCCTCTCTCTGAGTTGTCCATGTCTCAGTCGTAGTTGCCTTGAACATTTGTTATACGAATGGTGTCGTGCATACTCGGAATCTCTTAACCATGGCATCATGCCCGTCACGCCTGTCAGGATTTGGCAGTGTCGTGATGCTCATTTTACAGGGGAGAAAACCCCGTGCAAACTTACAATACATGCTGGATGAAATAAGCAGCACCTTAATCTGACACTTTCACTCGCCATTAGTCGACTTGTCTCCATACAAACAAATTGGAGCTGCTAATATCGCTGTGAATAATGTAGCGCCGAACGGTTTCTTTTGGTGCAAGAAATTTGATGCTCCAGTTACATCCAGAAAAATAACTACCACTTCAGCTGTGGAAAGGGATCACAGCTCCGGCAATTTTCGTGAGCTTGATTCCTTGACTGATCTCTGTAACCAAAAGGGGACTTGATAGTTCATCGTTTGTTGCTCCAATGAATTCAACGAATTATGGGAAACTATAGGATGATGGCATCTTGACGCAATGTGCATCTCTCACTCAAACAGTTCTCTGTAATACGAGGAAAGGTTCTGAATTTCCTGGTGAATCTTTAGCACGGCGGGTGGTGCTGCTACAACTCTTGCTTTTGACAACCCTTCCCCAGCCTCCCCTCTTAAGGCATCTCTCTGTCCACCACTCCTCTGTCAGCTGAACGTAACGCTCGCTGAGCTGTTGAACGAGATATTGAAGTTTGAAGTTTGAAGTTTATTAATTCATAAATACATAGCAGTTCGAAAACTGAATTGCGTTTTTACGTTACAAAAATTAATTAAACATCAAAAACATTAACTAATATATCTTAATTGAGAGGAATAAAAAAGCTAAACGAAGAGCTGAGACGCTAAAAAAGTTGTCGAAATACGAAATTCAAAAACTCTAACCTATAAGTTACTTGCTTTAAGACATGAAAAGATAATAAAGCTATTCTTAAAACGATCGTTTTGAAACGTGGCATGTTAAAAGGTCGCGCGCACCTTAATGAATAAGTAGATTCGTGCGGTGCAGGTAGTAACTTACAAAGGCAGTGATTGTTGTCATTTACAATTGTGTGATAATGTGACTCACATATTTTGTTATGGTGGGTTGCTAATTCATTGAAGTTCATAATAACAAGAGCCTCATGATAGCTAACACTGGGGCAGATGGTGGACATTGCTCTCTTCTGTATACGTTCCAATTCTTGCATTAAATATTTAGGCAAACTCAGTGAAGTGAAAGGCCGGTACTGCATAGTCCATAATTGATCTAATACAACTAGAGTAGAAGAGCCCTAAATCAGTGCGAGTAACCTTGGCTCTCTTAAGTTGTACCAAAAAATATAATCTCTTGGAGGCCTTCTTAAGAATTTCATTAATATGAATATTCCAAGTCAAATCACTGGAAATATTCAGACCCAATAACTTTACACTGTCTACAACTTCTAACGCATCGCCGTTAATGAGAATGGGCTCAAATTCTTGCTGGGATTTTGTAAAGGATATTGGCATTTCTTGACACTTATCAGTGTTCAGCTGGACTCTGTTTTCTAGTGACCATCGTACTACTCTATCTGTAGTACGTTGGGCTTTGGTAAGTTCCCTTTCGCGACTGATTCGGAGATGGTGGTATCATCTACATATTTCCATAAACGTGCATTTTCGACAATAAGGTCGTTAATCATAATAAAAAAGCCAAGGCCCTAATTTGGTTCCCTGGGGGACGCCTGAGTGGACAGATTCCCACTCAGATACATATCCTTCACCAAGTTTGATTCGCTGAGATCTGTTTTACAAATAGTCAATTTTCCAATTAACTATACGATTTTAATTACCTCTTGTTCTTTTGCCCTCCGTTGTGCCTCTAAAGAGGCATTTTCTTCAACTTTTTCTTGAAGTTGGTGATTGCCTCTTTGCTGAAATAATGAGCGAGCATGACCTGAGCTCTTTCGTTATTTTTGTATATCGATACTGGAAATCCATTTTTCTGAATAAAAAGAAAAAAACCCCATTACGGTCTTCTTCTAGCAATGTGCTTGAGGTTCCCATATAAGTAACATTTCGAGAATGAATCAAATTATAATAAAACGGTTAAAACTTAGCCGCACCCTCCCCTGTGGGTGCCGCTACACGCGAGACTACCACCCACCCTACTTGCACATCTGGTGGGAGCACTTGTCTCTATTGTTTTCCAGAAAACTGCGACTCAGTACACATGTTTATAAAATGAAGTAATTATACAAACTGTTCGTTGAATGTTTAAAAAATAACAAACGAATGAATGTGGTCTCAGGTTATAGCAAAATAATATACCATCTGGCAAATGAAATCTTATGTAGAGTTTTTTTATCACAAATTCCTGTTGATGAGACATAACTATTTGAAATATTGCCTTGTAGTAACCTTCTTCAACAAAATATTAACTAGCAAAGTACTAAAGGAGGTTTTTAGTCCAAAGAATGGGACTAATGTTTAGTCTATTAAAGTCTTTTTCTGAACAGAATGTGATTTATATATTCATATATCAAGTAATTTGTTTTAAAAAATGTTCTATGAACAATGGCAAAACGAGTCAGTGCTGCCAAATCTTATATCAAAGTAATATACCATCTGGCAAAATTATTGCAGTATAAAATCTTATGTAGATTTTT
>CALNXI010005022.1:0-18273 GCA_942486025.1 Porites evermanni | reverse complement strand
AGTTCAAGTGAAAGAATCAGTCGATGCAGTTCGTGCTCTGTGGGTTTCTTTGGACCTCTTTCTTGTTCAACTTGATTTACAGATTATCAAGGAAATCATGGACAATTTCACTGATAGCAAATTGTCGCTAAGGCACTTTATCAAGGCGCGGGCAAGAACATGCAATGTAAAGGACGCTTGCCAGGTTCTTTCCGGTGCCGCAACCAAGCGAGCAAAAACTGAAAAGGTACAAGACAGAGAAACTTCTTCTCAGAGGCAGCTGACGCCAACGAAGATTGGAGACATGAACACCACTGAAGATGTCATACAAGTACCAGCTTATGCTGTTTCAGGTGCCGATTCAGAATCTAAGAATTCTGATCTGTCAGCTGCTACCGAGACCACAGCAATGGATACCGACGAGACTACTGAAGGAATCACATCAGTGTCGTCCTCTGATGCATATACACGTTCCAGGGTCGATCCCCTTCACGGGTATGTACCCTCCAGTAAGCACCCTGCACCATTTATGGGTGTGAATATTAATGATCGAGATTTGTACGGTGCACATGCTGAAGAAAACCAACTTGAGAGAAAACAAGAACGTTTCGTTACACCTCATGGTACATCAGTCCGAACTCGGCATCTGTCTAAAATTGATACTAAACGTATGGTGGATACATCGGAGTTAACCTCTCAGTCACTTCCCTACCTGGGTACCACAACTTCGCCATTACTTTCGACCAGGATCTCAACTGATACTCATATAGCTTATACCGACACAAGCACAAGGACTGGAAGACAAGTTCAAGGGTCTAAGTACGTTGGCCTGCCAGACATACGTGGCTCAGCCAGTCACCAGGTTGCATCTAACGCATCGTTTCAGTCTTATCGACCAAAAGAGAATGCATCTCAGCATAAGAACTCGACTGCCGTGGAAGATCGAAGACAACTATCCGCTACTGAGCCGATGGAAGTGGAAACGCAGGAGTCAAGAGCAAATCGCGTAGAGAATTTTGGTTCTTATTCGAGCAAAATGGCTGAAGGAGGATACGCCAGACCTGAAGCTCAGTCTGGTGTTTCTGAATACAGCCATCTATCTTCTCGTTTAAACGAATTTACTGGAGGAGCATACGCGTTATTCAAAGCTCACCCTGGTTTTTCTGATTTAGACAGGAATCGGCTTCAACACTTGAATCTCGAAAATGGCACTTCTAAAAGAGCAGCCGTACAAAGCAGCAGCGCAAAGGAGGCTACTTCTAAAGCTCCGTCTGGTGTTTCTGACAGCAGCCGTGCACACAGTCTTTCTTCTCGGTCAAACGAATTCACTGAAGGAGCATATGCCGGAGCTGAAGGTCAGCCTGCTGTTTCTGAATACGGCCGTCGGTCTTCTCGGTCAAACGAATTTACTGGAGGAGCATATGCCGGAGCTGAAGGTCAGCCTGGTGTCTCTGAATACAGCCATCGGTCTTCTCGGTCAAACGAATTCACTGGAGGAGCATATGCCGGAGCTGAAGCTCAGCCTGGTGTTTCTGAATACAGCCATCGGTCTTCTCGATCAAAAGAATTTACTGGAGGAGCATATGCCGGAGCTGAAGGTCAGCCTGGTGTTTCTGAATACAGCCATCGGTCTTCTCGGTCAAACGAATTCACTGGAGGAGCATATGCCGGAGCTGAAGCTCAGCCTGGTGTTTCTGAATACAGCCATCGGTCTTCTCGGTCAAAAGAATTTACTGGAGGAGCATATACCGGAGCTGAAGGTCAGCCTGGTGTCTCTGAATACAGCCATCGGTCTTCTCGGTCAAAAGAATTTACTGGAGGAGCATATACCGGAGCTGAAGGTCAGCCTGCTGTTTCTGAATACAGCCATCGGTCTTCTCGGTCAAAAGAATTTACTGGAGGAGCATATGCCGGAGCTGAAGCTCAGCCAGGTGTTTCTGAATACAGCCATCGATCTTCTCGTTTAAACGAATTTACTGGAGGGGCATATGCGTTATCCAAAGCTCACCCTGGTTTTTCTGATTTAGACAGGAATCAGATTCATCACTTGACTCTCGAAAATGGCACTTCTAAAAGAGCAGCCGTACAAAGCAGCAGCGCAAAGGAGGCTACTTCCCATGGAACTGGGACCACAAGAGTAGAATATGTACCAGATGATGTAGTTGTGTCCCAATCAAATTGTTCGCCTCTGCCAAATGTTGGCGCTGGGTATGGTTATTCACTGTACAAGAAGGAAGGAAATGGCTCATCCGATCACGTCAGACATAACACACGTAGTGCTGCCCGATTCCTTCAGGATCAGGGAAAGTCAGATGAAAAATTTCAGGAGTCCAGATTGAAAAGGGATTATTATTCTGAAAGATCAGGAAAGGATCCTGTTCCAGAGGCTGAAGCTACGTCTTTAAGGAAGGATGAAGAGTTAAAAGGGGCGACAAGCAAGGTTGATCCTAAGCATACAGCTTCAGTATGTGGCCATTGCTTGAAACAAGGAGAGCTCATGTGTAGAAACTGTCTTTTGATTGTTTGTAAAGAATGCGACAGGGAAATCTACAGCACTGAACTTTGTGGAGTAACCAAAGACAGACATGTCTTTTCGGAATTAAAATCTGCAAATTCACTTGATACTTCCTGCTCCAGCCCTGTTTACGAAGGAAAGGAATGGTCATGTTCCCGATGTACCTTCCTTAATCAACTGGAGCATAAAATATGTGTCATATGTGGTGCAACTCGTGGTGTCGGCGATGTGGAGCAATTGAAACCTGGCAGCATAGTGTGTACATTTTGCACTTTTCATAACGAACAGGATGCAACCGTGTGTAAAGCTTGTAGCAAGACTTTAGACAAATCAGAATCATTTGTGTAGGCCAGCAAAGTGGTCGAAGAAATCATTGAATGTACGTTTTTTTTTTGTGAGAGCTTTCTCAAAAAGTACTCTACTGGTAAACAATGCATTGAGCTGATGGTGTGGTGTGATCGGGTCTACGCAAGTGAATACAAGTTATTTGTGACTTTTTTCATGACTGTTCCAAATTGGGGAGTACCGTTAAACTTAACATGGTTTACTAGTGAAGAATAGCCTTGAACTCATGTAACAACTTCTTGCCTTTAACTCGATTCCTCGTTAGACTTTCCGCGCTGATAGCACTAGTTACGTTCCGAAATGTGTTCGATACAGGAGATACTTTACGGCTGCCAAGAACTCAAATAGGTTGTCTTTTGTAAAATAAATTTTTTGGAGGTGTCAACCAAGTTAAACGACCCCTCTAATAACTACGGTTAAACATAAAAGCTTTACTTGCGCTTTGCACTATTTCCAAAATTAGCCTGAGTATGTCCTTCCCCCTCCCCCATCTAAAATCTCCTCTTCCTTAGCCTCTTAGGAAGGCCTGATACTTAGGCTATCGAAAGGCTGATTTAGACGGCCCGATTTTTACTTACGAAAATCGTGCGCGACTACCATACGTCATGGCTTTACGTCTGATCGTGTCGTGTAAATTAGACCCACGACATCCGTACGACACGTGTGGATGTCGTAAGTGAAAATTGTGTGCGTGTGAATGGTCGAAAGTTATGACGTATGCTAGTCGCGCTCGACAGTCGTAAGCAAAAATAGTACGGTGAGGGGTTAAGAATAGGTTTTGTGACATTAGATCCCCCGCGTGACTCAGACAAACTTTGCATTCTACTCAAAGGCTTGAGTGTGTAATCATCCAAAACCGAGGTTACTAAAGAGAAACTCAAGTTTGTATGTGCTTGTCGTAAGCGTGTGGCAGAATTTTTAAGCTGTAAAGCACACCAACATGAGTACAAACCGGAAATTGTACAAGTCTGTTATGTTTGGTTGTGCGGCCAGGTAAGATAAATAAGACTGATTTGCTTTTGCACTCGAAAAAAACAAAATGAGCATCCTCTGCCTCTAATTTTCACCAAATGCGCCTTTTTATGAACAACTTTGATGCCTTGCTCTCCATACATTTCTTAGTAAAATGCCGTAAATATAATTTTACCCACAGTAATTACACCGCATTAGGAGTAAAATCACTCATCTGTACGCTTTTTTCCATATTGAACATTTTTTTGGCACACATAAATTATTTTCAGGATTTATGTTATCGAAAAGACGACGTAAACTTGCTGGCGAATACGACTTTCCCGTACAAAACTCTTACACCGATACGGATCCGGCCCAATGTCTGAGTCACAGCAGGGACCAGAAATTTAGGTCAGACTATTAACAGTCTCTTGCGTTTCTTAAAAGTTAATGGGTGGTGCCCGTAGCATATGCCCCGCATTTCTTCTGTTGGGTGTTTCGCTCGACAGGCTAAGAAAAGGGAGGGGCTGCTCTTAGTCAATGACATAAAAATTCATTGCACCTAATGTAGCGGATTAAGGTGCAATTATTAAACTTTAAAAAACTTTAGAAAATACGGCGACTGTGTGTATAAGAAAATATCTGTAAATTTGTGGATTTATGTTAGCCTAATCGTGTAAAACGAAAATTTTTTGTATTACTTTGTTTCTATATCAGGAATAGATACGGTTATTTTGTTGGTGGTGGTGTAATAATATATTGTACTATTGAATTTTAGTATATACTAAAACAGTGGATAGCGTTTTTCGCGCGCTCTGATTGGCTACTCAATCAGTGAATATCCTGCACTATTCACTGATTCACCTCCAGTTCCTCCGAGCGAGCGACGCCAAACTCGCGTAAGTTGCGAGCAAAATGCCTTCCCGGTTTGCTGCCGTAAGCAAACAAAGAAATTTCACAACTAATCAAGCAAGCTGTTTCCGAAATACACGAAGAAGGTGACGAAGTTCGGATTGGAAGTTTTAATAGGTAAAACTTTGACTTTTTGACACGAATTTATCGATAAAACCGGTGAAAAAGTTTTTTGTTTACAAATGCAAATTAAGTTTAAGTCTTGCGTTAATTTATTTAGTTGAGTTGTTCATAAATAAGCTTAAAACTAAATTTAATAATCTTTTTTTATAGAATGATTTTAAATACAAAAAGAATTCACAACTCCTTTTGAAGAAATTTTCCCGCAAGAGCTAAACAAATGCCTTCAAAAGTTTTAATTGTCGGCAAGAAAAAGCGACGGCCGCGGCCGCCCGGTCATTACGCGCCAAAATTGTAATCGTTGGCAACAGTATTTGAGTTAAAAATCGTCATTTTTGTGCTCAATTATCTCACTGTTTTAGTATATACTAAAACAATTATTCACCTCAGTGTCGGTGGCTAGTCGTGGATATTTACCTCACTGCTTCGCAGTTCGGTAAATATCCAGGACTAGCCACCTCCACTTCGGTGAATAATTGTTATCTATTTGATATTATTATTTAGGGAGGGGGCTGACTAGTGATATGAAGCGGGGAGACTAAGGAGATTCTTCTACCACCAGGGGGTGGAGGCGGGGCAGAGGAATTTGAAGTGAGATGCCAAAAGTTAGACTACGAGTAGTCCCCCTTTTTTCCTCAGGGATAGTAGAGCGAGCGAAACGCAAACGCGCGTGAAAATCACCCCACGCGAGAAAAGGCGACTCTCCCCGCCGCGTGTCGCCTTTTCTCGCGTGGGCTGATTTTCACGCGCGCTCGCGTTTTGCTCGCTCTACTATCCCTGAGGAAAAATGGGGGACTACTCGTAGTCTACCAAAAGTTTCCGAAGGGAGGAAGAGCTAGGGATGCTTATTTTTTTTCTACTTGAAAGATGACAAAGTATTTGTAACGTTATTGATAAAGCACTACACATGTGAACAAAAAAACTGTAAATTGTTATTTGTTTACCCACGGAGCATTTGGGAGTTCATAAGTTCAATGAATGGTTCAAAGTTCTATGAAGGGTGTCTTTGTCATTAAGATGCCAAAAGATCTAATTCCTTTACTTCGCAAAATAACCAGCTCATCATCACCAACTTCAACTTTATCCTGCTCTCATCAATAACCACATACAGTAGAACCCCGGTAACTCGAACTCTGACGGGAAACGAAAAAGGGACTTAGCTAGCAGGGGTTCGAGTTATGGAGGTTGATTGAAAGTTCAATTGCCATGTTAATAACTGGCAGTTAACAATTTTTTTTTCAGCACTTTAGTATACAGCACAGTGCAAACTAAACTTATCTCTGATCAGAAACTGTTACATCATTATGTATTCTTATTCTGATGATGCGGTATGACTTATAAGACGGGAAAATGACGCTCAGATACTTGACATGTTCTTTGCACTTTTTAAAATCAAATTGCTATGGTGCAAGTTTTAGAGTTTATCGGGGTAAATTCTCATCAAGGGAAACAAAATTTAGTTCGAGTCAAGGAGGAATTCGAGTTACCCGACTGAATTCGAGTTAACCGAGTAAAAATAACTGAAAATTGGGGCCCGTAAGTGACCCCACTTCGTTATTCAATATGTACGTGATGACCCCAAAGGCACTAACCTACTCTATTACAAAATCAGCGTATAAATATAGGAAAAGTGATAGAGTTTTACAAATGGTGCCTTCATGATGAACACAAATGTAAAAACCATACAAAATATAATTCTTTTCAAATGATTTTCCTGCAGTTGTAAATTCTTGTTGTTTATGTTTGGGATATTAAAGTGACACAAGTATTTCGTTCAAAGAAAATTCAGTCAAACCAAATATTAAAGCAGATAGGTCTGGATTCTTCTAATTATTAGCTAAAATTTGAAATAAAAATGAAGTTTAGGGTGCAAACAGAATTTCTGTCAAATACAAGTGACCAAGTTGTACAAAATAGTGATGCTTTTAACAAAAAGCAATAGGATTAGCATAAAATTTATTGTTTGTGCTCTACTATTTAAAAATATACCTCACGATAAAACTGCTGACCCCCCTATACTTCTTTAAAAAATGTTTTCCCCCCCCCCTTCTTTTTTTCCCTCCCCTCCTCTACAGAATGAAGGGAAACGGGACTTAGTTCGAGTTACCGAGGTTCTGCTGTAGATTGTTTTCTTTCTCATTATCTTCACCATCATCATTATTTTCGTCACAGTTATCATCAAAATCAAGGGGAGTTGGCAGTATAGTGTGCAGGAATTGCACTTTTCACAACGAAAAGGATGCAACCGTGTGTAAAGCGTGTTACAAGATTTTCGACAAATCAGAAACATTTGTGTAGGGTAGCCTGTGTACCGTCCCCCCTCCCTGAGGAAAAATTGGGAGAGGAGACATCTGTGAATCGCCGACGATGTAATCAGAGACCTTATATCTGGATTTTGGGGTGGACATTGCCTGAAGATGTTCGGCTAGCCTGTGCACAGACGCCAGAGCTATTTTTCGACGTACATGTGCCTTTTCAACTGTAAGAACAAAAAAATAATTTATGCAAATGTACACTGGAACACGATTAACGACGGCGATTCATAGACGTCTCCTCTTCCGATTTTTCCTGAGGGAGAGGGGACGGCTGTACACAGGATAGTGTAGGGAAGTCTCTAGTACAGTTCAGGAAAAGGTCGCGGGAATTATTGAATGTAGATGTATTTGTTTGGAGTGCTCGCACTCAATTCAGGGAAGCGAGCACAAAGGACTGCGTAGCCTGTCAAAAGACTTTAGACAGCAGCGAGAAATTTGTGTAGGACAATTTGTTACTCAGTATGGAAAAATGGCTGCTGACTGAAGTTTCTTGGTTGTTGGAAGTACATTCACGAATTTTCTGTGTAACACTAAGCAGCTGACTACGAGGACACGTTGACAAGCTATTCAAGCTTGTACTTGAGTAAACCTCTAGATAAGGACAGGGAACGACCGTTGCTAACCCGAATCGCCGTTTTTTCCTTTCAGAAAGATGTCAAACAGACCTTTTTCTAAAAATAACTTTAATATCAATTATTTAAATTTAACCGGCTTACAACTCTCAATAACCTTAGTTTCAGAATATACAATATACATGATTATATGTACAAGCAAGCAAGCACTCAAATTGTGGGAAGGAAAAGAATGAAACTCAGTAGCGGGTGCGGTTACTAAGGCTCCCTTGTCCTCTCTTTCCTGTTTACAATGATCTTCTCCTTTAATCCTTCTTACCCACAGATATTGGCAATAAACAGTTTGCTTTAGTTTGCATTTCCTTAAATGCTGCACTACTCATACTGTTGAGTTCCATTCATAGCAGAGAAAAAAGAAACAATCGATCAACTTAAAACAAATACACATAATCACAATTTCACTTCTCTTTTAGAGCTGAGAGTTCTGATTGATTCTTGGTACGCAAATGGAAACACATGCTATATGAAAAACTGACTCAAAGAGGCCGATGAACATTAATATCACAAAATTGTGATAAAAAATATCAGACAATGCCGAAAAAGACACACTAATCATGACGGATCTGGTGCATCCTCAACAACACGAAAAAATTCAGAGTTTTTGCTATTTTGTTTGGATAGTTGTTTGCCCTTTTTGCTTGCAGCTCCTTTACATTGCAGATCGCTTCTGTCCAGTAGAGCCTCTAAATCTTTGTTGCTCATCATCAGTCCATCACTGGACACTATGCTATCATGATCTCCTGACGTCAGCAGTTCATGAAGTTCTTTGGCACCAATCACTTCTGTGTCTTGCTTGCCCTTAAATTTGCCTGCAACCCAAAAAATCCACCCACCACTTCATTTAGGTCTTCAGTCAGGTTCTGTTTTAGAAACCCATGTTCCTTTTGCAATTTCACAGATGACCACTTTTCTGCTGCCGAATTTTCGCACACGTGAATTCGTATGGATTGATCAAAATATGTACAAGAGAATCTTGAACGCCGGCTCCATTTATTGTAAGAGCAAGTTCTCTTGGTCATGTAAATGGGAAAACTTGTGTTTTTTATCTTGTCAGCAGAAAGGTTGTCAAAGTTTCCACTTAACCTGAGCAAGGTATATTCACAAGGAAACCTTGCTCATCGGAATGAGGCTTTACACAACGTCAACAAGAACTAATTCAAACAGGTACAGTATGCATGAATAAGAGCAGTAAGTTTAATTATCTTTCAGACAGGCATCTAAGTTAGCTGCTTATCATAGTTTGTTTATATACAGCTGTAGTTCTATCCATAGTGTTAGCAGTCAAATTTGAGAACAAAATTTTCTTCTCCTCTCTGTTATTCCCTGAGTTGAGAAGAAGGGGGTTGCACAGTGGGATCGTTCTACGTTTCTGGGAAACTGCCCACCTACCCTGCCTCAAGCGAAGATTAACAATTACTTCACACTTCAGGCAAAATGTTGGCTTAGGGGAGGGGTGGGTGGGCAGTTTCCCAGACACATAATGATGATCCCATAAAGTTAGTATAGAGTCTGACAACAAGTCAAAAATTAATTAACATTTCAGTGGCAAATCACTCTTCCCATCAAGTACTCTACCGACCTTTGTGAATGATCATCTTTTCAAGTTTCCTCTTGGTGGATGCTCGTTCAACAATCTTTTGATCCACAGTGTTTGCAGTGACAAAGCGATACACAACAACAGGCTTAGTTTGACCAATCCTGTGACAACGATCTTGAGCTTGCAAGTCTACCTGTGGATTCTAAAAATCAAATCTTATCTTAGTACAGTGCCATCAAAGGCTTAAGGTATCATCCACCCTTTAGGATCGTCTTTGTGTGGAATTGCGCTAGTGCTTGTAGCTTTAATAACTGATTACCCGCCTACAAACTGTACATTTTCTGCAAGCTTAATAGTTACATGTTACGGCTCATTTCTTTTTAACATCCAGAATGTTAGTGCATTTCAGGAAAGACTATTTGCCAAAGTAAATATCTCTGTAAATCTAAGTCCAGGACCAGCAAAAAATAAACAGAACACTGAAAAATGAGAGCATTCAAGGCTGTGCTCTAAGGAAAATTGAGGGGAGCCCGGTGCTCTAAACCTGTAAAATCTAGGGTGCCAAGCATGTGATTTGTATGAAAAAACTGAGATTTTCTAGTCACCCGATTACAGGCGCCACCAGGTTCTGCTAGAGCTCAGCCCAGCCCCTGGCATGTAAATCTTAGTACATACAATCATTATAATTTCATCCGACTTGATTGCAAAGGGTTCAACCAAACCTTTAACATAACCATAACATGAGCATAAATAATAATCATCATAACATGTTGTCATCACACTTCCCAATCAGAGCCTATGTGCACATTTCCAAAATGACTATAATAATTATCGTCATTTAATTCAAACAATTATTGTTTGAAGCTGGCAACTCACCCAATCACTGTCATAGATAATTGCAGTGTCAGCCACAGCCAAGTTAAGTCCAAGTCCACCAGCTCTGGTGCTCAGCATAAATATAAAAACTGATGGATCTGATTCAAATTTCTTTATCTAAAACAAAGTAAGTACGAAAACAAAGTAAGTACATTTTATCTTTTATGGGACAGTTTATAGCCTGAACACTTCCAAAATCTCAGGAATTTTTATTTTGTTATGACCAATCACAGCAAAGATCGGGACATGTGAACTAGCCACAAAACCACAAACTAATTAACCTTCTTGCTTGCGGTTCAGTTTTCTCATGCCTGATTGGCTTTCTTCTTGCAACACAATAACATTCCAGAAATATTTCTGGTGTTTTCGGTTTTCTTGGTTTGACTGTTATGACAACCATTAATAATTTATTATTTATTATTATGAGGTTTGTGGCCATCCATTGATTGGCGATTTGTTTTGTACCATTAACTAGTTACGCAGCCACAACAATGCAATAGTGAAAGAAACAAAGAAATAAAATGGAAAATATTCACCAAATATGGGCAAATTTTCCTGGAGATGAAATGCTATATAGCTAGGGACTGCTGGCAAGTTCAGAAAAGAAAAGAAAATTGATTTTGCAGTTGTGTCTATGTCCTCCTATAAGTATCACAGTAACAATTTTGAATCACAGTCGAGTAGAAACATACAAAAAAGTTTGATGTATCCAAAACTTATGGTTGAAAACTTTTATGAGCAACCATAAGCTGGTCACTTTTTTATAATATCATTCATAATGCTGTTACAATGTATGTAAATGCCAAAGCATATTATTAACCAAAAAGTTTTAGAGAAGAAAGAATCTTTGTAAATACAGTGGAACCCCAAAAACTCATTCTCAGATAACTCAAACTGTTTTTCGTTTCCTTTCAGAGTTTGAGTTACCGGGCAGTGAGCAAAGAAAGTAGTGCCCGATAGCCCGGGGCTAGTGGATTTTGCTATCGGGCTAGAGAATGATGTTATTAACTTCCCCAACAGGCAAGTGAAGTTTTTTGAGGAATTCAAAACTACAGAAGAACCGTGAAATCAATCTGCTCATCAAAACGTTTTTGGAGCTAGCTGAAATGATGCTTGGGCTAGTAAATGTTAGCTTCAGCTTGCCCGAAAGGCAAGCTGTAAAAGTGACTTTCTTTGCACCCTGTTCCTGGGGTTCTACTGTGTAATCATAATTATTACAGTTTTGTATGTACAGACCTCATCCTGTCTGTCTGTCACTTTCATGGACCCATCCAGCCTAGAGTAGCCATAATTTCTCAAAATACAGTAGTCTTCTATTATGTCCATCATGCTGGTCATTTGAGAGAAAATTAACACCTACAGTACATAGACAAAACAGATAAAAATAAAATCTCTTCTTAACACACTCTCCATATCAAGACTAAGCCAGTAACCATTTGAGGAGGAAAGGGTTATCTAAAGGTATACTTTCAAAAGTATGGCAGGGATTGGGAAGGCAAAATAGACAAATGGGCCAATGGCCCCTGACTTTGAAAAGTTATGGGGCCATTTCGTGAAAGTATGGGCCATTAAAGTCATGGGGTAGGCCAGATAAAAAGGAAGACGGAAATGATATGTGCAATTCAAGGAAGTGTGTACAATACTTTGTGTATTTTTTATGTGCTTTACATGAGTAAGTTTACCGTGTGCAAGGCAAGTTTTACAAAACATGGCATCTCTTTCAAACACTAGCCAAAGTGACAGCCAAAAAGTCAGCCACTTTGACTGGAATATCCTGTCTTTGTTAAATGCAGGCCTGGAGAGTGTGGAGGGCTTACTTGTATTTTTTATGTGCTTTACATGAGTAAGTTTACCGTGTGCAAGGCAAGTTTTACAAAACATGGCATCTCTTTCAAACACTAGCCAAAATGACAGCCAAAAAGTCAGCCACTTTGACTGGAATATCCTGTCTTTGTTAAATGCAGGCCTGGAGAGTGTGGAGGGCTTACTTGTTTCGCCAGATGGACCTTCAAATTTGTCAGTCACATCATTGCTGTTGTTGTTGGCCGACTCGGTGTTTAAATTCACCTTAAATAAAAACTTGAAAATCTAATTTAGGAACTTTCTTCAGAGGCGTTATCTCACTAATTCAAATGCAAATGAATTAATTTCAGCCAGAAAGACGAAAACAATGAAGAAAGAAGTTCGTCAGATGAAAATAAATAAAGACGAAAGATCATCTATCGAAGAAACAAAGACAAAGGTTGATATTTGATGTTTTTCTATGTTGTAACACAAAATTAATACACAGATTGTAGTGCATATCACTAATTACACAACCAGGGCGCATACTGGGCTCGGTTGGCAGTGTTATAATGTAACACTTTCTACCTTCTTGTGCTATATGCACGTGGTGCATGGCCTTCCCAATCCCTGGCACAGGAAAGAAGAAGTACAGTTGTAAAGACGGGGGGGGGCTAAAATGGAATGCATTGCAGGTAATGCAATAAATGATTGTAAAGCAACAACTACAGTGTAAGTACATTTGCACATACCTTGTGCCCTCTCTTTTTAAGGACTGGCAACATACGATCAAGAAGCAGCATCTTGCCACTGCTGGTCACTATTTCCTCATCCACCCTACGTAGGAGTGTTCCTTCCTCTAGAGGGCATTCCAACAGATATGGGTGGTTACAGCACTTCCTCAAAAGCATTAAGATGTTTGTCATGCGGACATTTACAACTGATCTTGGTGCACTTACGCAAGGGGAATTCCTGTCAACAAAAAAACATTTCTGGATGATGAACATTGAATCCGAAATGTTTAGAAACTAATTTACAGTACTGTACCCATTCTTGCATTAATTTGGCAGCTGAGCAAGGTACCTTATAATATTGAATGGAATCCTGACATAATGAGCCCCTTAATGACCAAGAGCCCAGCGTAATGGACAAATTAAGTCTTTCACTCCAACTACATAAAGTACACATTGTAAACGTGTGAAAAAGACCTTTAATCGGGTGTTCAGTAGGCATGAGAAATCTGAGAATTCTTTGTTTGTTACGCAGAATTGTCCAGCTAACGTTCTGTAGCCTATAACTA
Source organism: Porites evermanni (assembly GCA_942486025.1). Taxonomy (NCBI): domain Eukaryota; kingdom Metazoa; phylum Cnidaria; class Anthozoa; order Scleractinia; family Poritidae; genus Porites; species Porites evermanni. Next base: position 5,009 of record CALNXI010005022.1, on the reverse strand, counting down.
TTTTTTATTCAGACATAGAGCCTCTTTCAAAATATTCTCCTGCGATGTTACACCTTTCTCCTGCTGCTGGAATTTTTAATGAAAACCCTGTTAATAGTCCAGGTCCCAGGTCCCAGGTCCTTGGCTTACGACATTAAGGTTCCAACGTAGAATTAAATAAATTGTCAAAGGAGTGATCTAACGGATTCCTTTGTTTGCATTGCTTCTTTTAAACCAAGAGGTAAACTGCAAGAATGATATTTATTTTTATTAAGATACAAGGGTCCACAAAATAGGTAACAAACCTGCCATCACGTTTTTTCAAGAAGTCCTGCAACTCTTCGTCATCCTCATTTTCACTGAAAAAAAGCTTGTAACTGATATCTTGCCTCCCCTTTCTCTTTGGTCTGCCTGTACCACTAAGTTCCACTGGGTCATCANCCTTTGTTTGCATTGCTTCTTTTAAACCAAGAGGTAAACTGCAAGAATGATATTTATTTTTATTAAGATACAAGGGTCCACAAAATAGGTAACAAACCTGCCATCACGTTTTTTCAAGAAGTCCTGCAACTCTTCGTCATCCTCATTTTCACTGAAAAAAAGCTTGTAACTGATATCTTGCCTCCCCTTTCTCTTTGGTCTGCCTGTACCACTAAGTTCCACTGGGTCATCATTTTCCTTGAAGGAGACAAGGGATAACATACATTATCCATTTAATACCCATTTGATCATATACTTGTACAAATTTGCTTTATACGTAATGAAAATTTCGTTACTTATAACTAATCATTGTTTTATTAAATTAATATTATTATTATTATTATTATTATTATTAAACAATAATATTAATAAAATGCCATTGTCATTCCTCCTTTTCTCTACAGTGTACTGTGCAAGACAACTATATGGACCACAATGACTACAAAGACCAAAATGCCCAAAAAGACCACCACCACCACAACAGGGACTACAATGCCCATGATGCCAAGGAGCATGACAACCACAACTACCACAAGGCCGAAAACTAACCCACCTACCAATGTGACCAACGGACTAAAACGACTGTGACCATCACAATAATTGATCTATTTCTTTCTTCTTGCTTAGAAATAGGAAAAATTTTACCTTCTTGTTACCCACAATGTCAAGAAGTGTTCTGTCTAAGGCAGCTTTGTAGAACGTCTCCTGTTTTTGTGTCAGTGGTGCATAGACCAAGACCTCCTTCTTTGGTGGCAAGGACAATTCCACATCTGTCTTGAGGCGTCTCAGTAGGAATGGTGTGAGAATCTGACGAGTAAAAAACAAGACTATTAACTAACACCAGTAAGATTAATAACAATTACCCTCTCCGCTTAGAACCTATAGGATGTAATTTTTCAGACCCAGCTGCACAGAATTTACATGACTAATTGTGGCACATTAATACTGCTTCATGTTTTCACATAAGTAGGGTCTTACTGGTAACCAGAAAGGAAACCACATCACTATATCCTCTTGCATCTCTAATCACGTGTAACCGGCCTGCTGGCATCATGTATATTAATTTTACACTAATTGATTTACCAATTGATTTATCTCAAGTCTTTGAGTCCTTGAGGGCAAGGACTAGAGCTCGTTTACTAACTTGACTTTTATAACTTTCGCTTTGAATTGACTGATCAAAAGCAAACAGTCAACACTTACCTGAAGAACTTGTTCATACTATTCTCTCATTTACAACTAAATTACAATTTTAATCAAGCAACACCCTTACAAATGAACTGTGAAGTAACATTCTTACAGCATGAAGCCGCTCTAACACTTGATGCTCCCTCTCCTGTTCAATTATTCGTTCACTTCCACCATCTTCATTGATGGCACTAAAATCAAACCACCGCTGAAAACTAACAGATGACAAAACATGCGTTAATCCTAAGAATAAATTTCCCAACATCACTATACTGTATATGTACTGTCGAAACAAATAAAGCCTCAAATAATACCATCTCCTGAGTGAAAAAGCAAACAAACAAAATTCACCTTTCTAGGTCATCAAAAATGTCTGGCAGGAGAAAGTTCAGCAAAGACCACAACTCTGAAAGGTTGTTCTGCAATGGAGTGCCTGTCAGAAGTAGACGGTTTGCAGCCTTGTATGTCTTCAGTTCTCTGTTCAAAGAAAGAATAACTGAAAACTTTAAAGAATGGACAATACCCCACCCTACACCTGAACAGGGATGTGGCTAAGGAAAAGCTAAGCAGGCGTATTTCTATTCTAGCCAACTAATTACTTGTAATATAAAACACAGACTACAATGTTTGGGCAAAACAGTTCATTGACTAGCAGAACGAGACGCTGGCGAGAGGTCAATTAAAAAAACCGCCAAGGGTGGAGTGGGTGGGTAAACGATGTCTTGCTCAAAGCTAACGTGGAGGGATCTGAAAGCCGATACACTACACCCGTGGAAGGCTAGCCCGAAAGGGGCGTGTTCTCTATAGCAATTAGCAATCATCACCTGTGGTGATCCTTGTACATTAAATTTTTACTAAACTGCACCTTCAGAATTGTCCCATGTCTTTCCCTTCTAGTTTAAGGCAGCAATAAGCTCCTTTTACCAGCAGCTGAATTTTAATGTAGCTACATGCCTGCCTGATGTGTCAATGTTTCTGGCTCACCTTTGATCTTTATAATAAAATTTATCACATGTATGCCCAACATATTACATTAAGTCATTAATACCTAATAAGTTTGCAGTTGAGGTTTTTAATGCGATGGCCTTCATCAACAATGATGTATTTCCAGTCCAGTGAATACATGCTTTTCTGATCTCTCATACAAATTTCGTAAGATGTAACAACTACAGGAAAAGCTGAGATATTGCCTTCAACTGTCACTGGCTTTTCCAACTTGGAGCGCATACGGAGACGCTCTTCCTGTGATCCATGATAAAGTATAACAGGAATCTGATGGGTAGACAAAAGAGCTTTCAATTTTACCATATTAATATACACCTCACTACCAAAAAAATTCCTATTATATTGTAAGTATCACAGCCACCTCTCCGCGCTTACGGTACACAAGATAATGAAATGCCAACTCTCAGCTAAGAGTGATACTCAAAGAGAAAATTCTCCAGTAAAACATTAATATTTACATAAAATTAAATCCCCGAAAGTCCTATTCTTTTAATTTTCTATTGTTTCAAAATGATAAAATCACACCTTTGGAGCAAATTTGTGAAACTCGTGCACCCAGTTAGGCAGAGTGGAAAGAGGAGCAGCAATGAGGAAAGGTCCTTTGACACCCATTTCAACTAAAAAAGCCAGCATTGATATACACTGCAATGTTTTTCCAAGGCCCATTTCATCAGCTAAAATACCATTCATTCCATTTTCATACAGAACCTGTGTAGAAAAAATCAGACAATAAGTGATTCTCCTCAGACTTCATAAACTTTCTGCATCTTGTCTAACAAAGGGTGGCAAGGGGAGTGAATATACATGTCTACATAAAATGATATACTTATCTTACTGCTGTAATATGGCCAATAATTATTCTATTTGTTGCTGACCAAACAGCCAACATAAGGGAAATGAGCATCACAAGAGTAAGTTAAATGCACCATCGCAAGAACAATGCCTAGCTACTGGAAAAGCCCAGTTAACACTAACATTTAAAAATTAAATATATTATATTCTTAAATGTGTAAAATTTACTTGCATACAGAACTGACCTTAAGCCAAGCTAGGCCTTTTAACTGGTATGGCCTCAGAGTTCCACCAGTGATAAATGATGGCTGAATTGTTGATTTATCATCATTACTATTTGAGCAACCAGCCTGTTGACCAACGGGACAGGAAAATTAAGCCCATGGATTAAACCACAGCAGTGCACTATGGTATGCTAAGGTCTCGCAACTTCCCAAAGGGAATTGGACATGGCCATGTCAGTAGGGGTAGAGAATTTACACCAATGCACCACCCTTAATGGACACAATAGATATGAAAATTTGTACATGTTTGCACTGGTTGTAGGAAGAGCTAAGGTGGATTAAAGTCGTTCTCTCACTCTTGCTAAAGATACAGTTGGAACTACAGTCGAATTCCCAATAATTCGAACCTTCAAGGGAACTAGAAGAAAGTTCAAGTTATCGAGGGTAAAATTATATGGAAAATGATCTGGAGGGAAATGAAAATTACCTGGAGTTAACAGGAGGTTCGAGTTATAGAGGGTTCAAGTTACTGGGAGTCAACTGTATACAATAAGGTACATTACTATTCATTCAAAATATTTTTCCGATTCTGATTGGCTAAAAGCACACGTTTAATTCACCATAACTAGTAACTGATGACCAAATCTGGAAGAATTTTGTGTTTAATGAGGAAATGACGTCAAAAATGCGCGTTTTCGCAGGTTAAGGCACCGTTAACCGAGAAGACCTGGGGACGAGGTTGAGTTGTTTTGTTGTGAACTTGAAAAATGGCAGACATTTCACTCGTTTCAAGAGTAAGAACTAGGCGAAAAATTAGCTAAAAACATGGCAAGAACAGCAAGAAGAAAACTCTAAGGGCGACATCTGCTATCTGGAGAATATTTGCGGAGCTGGACAAACCTAAATGTGCACTATCGAAGATGAACTTAACATCGATGAATCGATGGAGGTAAGCACGTTTTAGCCATGTTTTTAAACTAGGAATTATTTTGAATGAATAATAAAACAATTATTGAATTCCGCTTTCGTATCATATGAAGAATTATGGAGATCTCGGAGGGTGTTATCCGGATAACACCCTCCTCGATTTTAATTAATTTATGGTAGGTCCAGCACAACCAATCAGGTTTTTTAAAGCACAACCTTTGGGATGTTACTGTAGTGAGCATTTCAAGTTGCTGGGGAGAAAGATTTTAATGACAATGCATCTCACTACTTGTTTGTTGTATGCTAAGGGAACATTTTTAACATTTGTGCCATAAGCTTACAATATGCCCATGCTGTTGTTGTTCCCCATTCACTTGTGGCATTGCATGTGGCTCACTGGTGGATTTCATGGTG
>CALNXI010005021.1:0-18284 GCA_942486025.1 Porites evermanni | reverse complement strand
TAGGGTGCTTCGTTTTCGATCTAGGGTGCTTCGTTTTCGAGATTTGGGTGCTTCGTTTTCGAGTTTTGGGTGCTTCGTGCTTCGGTCTTCGTTTTCGAGTGCTTCGTTTTCGAAACTACCTGATGTGTACAGTACATATGGCTTATTCTCTGGCCAGGTCTTTTTCATGAATCAAGGTAGCTCAAACAGTTATAGACCCCCTGGCTTACAAAATTGTCACTGTTGTTACCACCTACTTGTCACTGATCATTTGCTACTGAAACACCACTGAACACCAGCCTATCAGCACATTGTGATTTTGACCTTTGATTGTGAACTTGATTAGGCATTTCAAACATTGTCCATGATCATGTTGGTATGACTGCCATAAATTTTTCTACCCGGATCACCATCTATCACAAATGTGGCAATTTCAACCCTTACCAGCCTTATTGCACTCCCTTCACATCATGATCACGGTCACTGTCTCCAATGACCAGCTTGTTAATTTCAGTTGCCATGCTACATGCATGTGTTTTGCACCTACAATGTAGCTTATCTCTTCAAGCTGTTCTGTTTTTTTGAAAGTGATCACTATCAGTGCACTGAGATCAGAGTCGTCTTGTTAACCATGGGCCTTCAGTACAAATAAACATTGTTGCTGTTGTGAGAATCTTGATCGCTCTGAGCTAAATTAATCATGATCATGGTATTGCTTCAGCTGTACAATTGTATTTACATCAAGGCTATTACCAGCACATGGTAGTTGTGATCATCACGATTGCTATCGTGATCATCTCATCAGGTTTGAATAAAGTTTCCGATCATTATGTAAATTTTGCTGAAGCGTTACACTTACTTTAAATTCTGCTTTTCACAGATCAGTGATTCAGCTTTAGAGCTCATCACTACTCTGCTACTTGGCCGTCTAAGCATGAGTGGAGAACTTTGGAAGAAGTTACTAGATGGGTTGGTTGCATCTCTACCTCAGCTTCAAGGTTGTGTTCTTATAGATCCTGGGCTGGACCAATGTATACTGGAGCTTGTAGCTACACTTGGTGTTACTGGAGGACATGTATCTGCTGAAGGAGACATAGTAACTTTACCAGCACTAGACAGGCTGAGAGGAGCACTGCGACTCATGTTTGTCACTGACTCTAAGCTACGGACCAAAGGCTTTGAATCAGTTGTATGGAGTCTCACAAATGAAGCAAGTCGTGAAAAAAGAAAGAGCTTGGTTCATGGAATCCATGCAGAGAAAGCTGCAGACTTATTTATGGTAGATCAGATTACCTCTGCTGTAAATGCACATGTTCCTGTATCACATACAAGTGTGGAGACAAGTGAAGTTCTTAACCTACAGTCCATATTGGCTTCTTCACCCCTAGATGTGGCATTAAGGAAGTCTTCGGCTCAGCAGCTAGCCATTATTTTACAAGGTATCAAAGATTTAATGAAAATGAAGAGCAGCAATGTTGCAATATTCACAGCATCACCATAGTGAGTGATAAATGGTTACTAAAATCATCTGTTATCTCTTAAAGGTTTGTACTGCAATCATTATGAAGGGTGACTGTAAGCATGATTCAGCTAGTGCTGTCAATTTTAAGCAAAACTAGCACCCCTCTTATTGCCTGTCAGGAAATGAAATTTGATGACTTAAATTAGGAGATTAAGGAGTCAAAAAAATAAATGCCTTATTTGATGACTTGCAAATAATGAATGTAGATCTATACATATTTTTTATTAAATGCATAAAACTACCATATCACAAGAACCAGCGTGCCTGTCTGATAAACTGCATCATTTCCTTTCAAAAATTTGTGCCTGAGGATGTGTGCTCCATGCAGGAAAAAAATCATATTCTCTCCTTAACTGTATGAAAGCTCATTTTTAACGTTGTAATTGAAATTTGAAAAAATAATTTGTAGTCTCAAAAAGTCTGAGAATTTTTAGCATTGTAGTATTGTATTTGTAGTATTATATCATATTCTCTCCTTCCCTGCAATGTTCAGTAGTACTCTGCTTCAGTCTTTTTTGTGACTTGCATTTTTTTAGACCCACAGTGGCACGAACCTCTGCTGAAGGAACACACAGATGAAGTGTGCATAGCCATCCTTTCAGAAATAATGGAACAAGATGGCCCACTACACTCTTCAACCACACCCTACCCCAGGGTGGAGCTTGTACCTCCTTGTTTGACCATCCTACGACTGCTGGCAGAGTACAATGCTTCCTGTAGGCACAGGCTGGCCACAAAGTACTCCACATATACTTTAGTTACAAGGTACATGTAAGCAGTTGGTTGCTTGGTGATTTTTTAAGCAACTATCAAAGCATTGGGAAAAGTGTACTTACAGTGGCAATAAAGAAGACTTTTTTACATTTTCAGGTCATGAAAGCCAATCTAAAATTAAACCACTTAGCCTTTAAACTCAGTGCATCCTTAGCTAGTTTTCCAAAGAGCTTGGGCTTATGACTTCACTCCTCAACTGCACCCTACCTTGTATCTTCTTTTCTAAGCTCTTGATCTGAGACAACTGTACAGTGTTTCCTTTTGGCACATAAGATACTTCATACTCTTGTTACAAGGTTAACCTGCCACTGAAATTAATTTTATTATCTTTTCAGAACTAGTGGAACACCCAAGTTACTAACATATATACTTACAATACCACTAGAGATGGAATATATGATTATATAGATAAGTTACTTGGGCTGAAAATGCTATTTATAGCAAGTGTTTTTGTTAGTCCTGCATTATACTGTTTGTTGATGTCTGCTGTTAATTGTTGCTGAAACCTTTAATGTCAATATGCCTTCATCACAAGTGGAGGCTGGGTGACTGAGATCATAAACCTTAATTCAGGAATTGCCTCTCCTACCCACATACAGGTGTACCCTATCCCACTGAAACCATAGATTCAAAGGAAATGTGAATTAGTACGTGTAATCAAATGGTGACGAGTGAAATTAGGGAGTAATTTCTCGCGCGTTTTGTCCAAATCCTTATAATTTCCCAACCCTTTAGGCGAAGGAAATTACAATTACAAATTACAAATTATTCCCTAATTTCACGAGTATACCATTTGGTTACCTATTAATATCATGGGTGACGAATTACGTTAGCAATCTTGGATTTTTGACATGTTTTCCTGGATCATATCGATCGAGAACTCCTGCACTCTCTCAAACGTTTAGAGCTTAAATTTGGCTTAAGTTCAGAGTTTTTCGACAAAATACCTGTTAGAATCCTTCTTGATTTGCCCCTTCGTGTGTTCAGGTTTTCTAAAGCGTCTTTTTTGCCCTGACGTCTTCATTCATGACATTTTAAAACTTCGTTGCCATCTTGACCCTGAGACGTACGGAAGGTTGCCATGGCAATTTTGTAATTTCACATGTGAAATTACAAATTAACGCTGAAACTTCACGCCAAAATTAAGGAGTAATTTGGTGGTAATAATGATGATAACATAAGGGTACATACATTTACTTTAAAAATGAATCAATGATCAACTAGGTTACAGTAATATGTTTTTTGTAGTTAAATCTATGATAAATACTGATTTGTACGGACAAAAGGCTCATATCATCTTCTTGTTTTAGGTGTGCTCTCTTATGCCAGTCCAGTGGTCAAGTTAGGTATGAGGCTGCTTGCCTGATGGTTCTCCTGCTCTTTGATGAAGTTGCTATGGCATTGCCTGACAAAGTTAACAGCATTCCTTTCAGTTTGCCAAAGTCTTTAGTGAGAAGGTAGGTCTCAGGCTTCGCTTGCTCAAATGCTAGACAGCGCTATCCACCAGATAAGTATTAAGGAAACGGTTAACCAACTGCATTTAATGTACAGTGGAGTGTGGTTTATCCAGCGGATAACTTTATGCACATTTTGGACAACTGAGGCCTGATGTTAAGTTTGTGGGAGGTGTGCACCACAAATGACAAAGTTTTGTCTGAATGTAGCATGAATTTGCTTTGGGTTATCTGATGCCGTTTAATAGAGTGCCATGGCTATACTTTTGAAAGCATTATCTATAGATCCTTCACCAAAAAATAAAGTGTAGACAATTTTGGCGGCTTGACCATCCTGGTGGAAGAGCTGTTTTCCATGTTTGGTTGTAAGATTGAACACACCATCAGAATAGGAGTTGAGCAAACGTGGTGGCCATGCGAGTGCTTTTATTATACAAGGTACAACACTTGGGAAGTAATGTCTACTACAGTATTCAGGAGTCAATTTGATAAAACATTTACAAGTGTGTAACCATTGTTCTAAAACAAAATTGTTCCCTGAAAAGCTTTATTTGGTCAGTGAATTATTTTACCTTTACAACTGCTCCTGCGTAGAATTTAGTCTACAGACCTACATACCACCTCTCTATAATTCTGGGAGTCAAATGTTTAGCTTACTAAATTTGTTATTTGCAAGCAAACTGTTCATTTTGTACCTTTTTTTTGGGCAATGTGGGTGTTTTTTAGAGCTAACTACTTTGCATCTGCTCCACAGATATCAGTTCCCGTTTGCTCCACCTGTCCACACCCCTGTCAGTGTTCATCAAGTACCAGACTTCCAGCTTAAAGACTCGCTCACTTCAGAACCAGCTGTTTCCAGGCTAAGGGTGGCCTGGAACCTAGGTTGGCATGAAAATATTGAGAACCTGTCTAGAGTAAAAGGTGTGGCGGACAAAAGGCAGTCAGACAGAAATGTGGGGTGAGGATACAGAATATCTGCAGCTTTTGAATCAATAAGTTTTAGTAACATTTAAACAGCATCAGACATCTTGATAATGTAGTGCAATTAATGTACATACCTTTTTCTCTTAAAGGAAAGGTGTTTTATGGAAGACGTAATCTTCATTTCTTAGCCTCCTTTGGAAAACAAGGATTCAAATTCACCAAACACCGACATTTTGCAAACTGATATGAACCTTCAATAGAGGATGACATGGAGCTGCAAGTACAATTTGCATGATAGATATCCGTATTCTTCACTTTTTTTTTCCTTTGTTTAAACTCATATGCCAAAACAAAGGAAAATAAATTTTAGACTAACTACAAAATTACACTACAACATCCACATGAACCTTGTAGGTACTGGCCAGTATTGGAGTGGAGGAATCTTGATGCAGATTTGCTCAATTGTAGCCATGTTGCCATTGCACTGAGTAATCAGCTGCAATGTATGGAGAATGCGAGCTCTCATTATGATGCAAAAGTAGCTCTCAGTAAAATTATGGCACACCTACTAGCTGATAAAGGAGCAAAGCCTGGTGTATACCAAAGGCTTTCGGTGGAGGCCTTCTACACGTTGAAGTGGGAAGCAGCATTTGAAAGGTATATCCTATAGAGAAACATATTTGTTAACCCTCAGGTAAGGTGACCGAGTCATGGAGAAGTGAATGGTGTAACTTGAAACAAAACGTTTGTTGCATCAAAAGTGAAAGAAAATTGTTTTGATGTCAAGGGCCGGAACTCAAGTTTATGTCTTTATTACGCATGTTTGCCCTGTTCTGTTTACAGCAACATCTTCTCTTTAAACTGTACCTGTTCGTAAATGATGTAAAGTAGTTATTTAAACTGTAGGCGATCTTGTTTGCACACATTTGAGCTGTTAACATCTGCCATTAACCGTATTTTTTGCACAAAAGTGCCGACCATCATTTCTTTAGTGGGGTCCACCTTTACATTAGGGAAGTATCGTCTACGTAGAAATGGTTTTATGTTTACTTTTGACTTTGTGTCTGGAAAACGTTGTGCTATTTATTTGAAGCGTCAACTCTTAGCATCTGGATTAAGCATTGTATTCTGCAAAAAGTGATAAGACTTACCTTTTACCACATATTCTGAGCTGCACCAACGCTGTGCCCAAGAAAAATTCTGGGGAACCTATTCTTCACAAAGCTGAGATTTCCTAGTCTTGTTGGATCATTTTAGGTTTCTGGGAAACTGTGCACCTACTCGTCCCCTAAGCCATCATTTTGCCCTAAGTGAGAAGTAAGTGTTAATGTTAGCTTAGGGTAGGGGTAGGTGGGTAGTTTCTGAGAAACCTAAATTGACCTGTCTTGCTCAAGAGCAAAAGCTAGGTACCAGGGGCCCCCAGGTGCTGCTAGAGCACATCCCTGTGCACAGTATAATAATATTGAGATCCTACAATGATTCATTTTGCAATTTTTGTCTCACCAAATTTGCTCTTCTGGACCTAGTTGTTCAAAAGGTGGATAACGCTATCCACCGGATAAATCTCTATCCAGTGGATAGTGCAATTGTTTTCCCTAATACTTATCCAATGGATAGTGATTTATCTGGCCCCGGTTGTTCAAAAGTCGGGTAGCGCTATCCATTGGATAAATCACAATCTACTGGATAAGTATTAGGGATTATTATGAGGGCCTTAGGTTAGAAAAGTGTAATAGGTTATTGCGCTTCCCTCTTTAAATAAAGTTATTGTATTGTATTGTATTGAAACCAATTGCACTATCCAGCGGATAAGTATTAGGGAAACCAATTGCGCTATCCAGTGGATAGACATTTATCCGATGGAAAGCGCTATCCACCTTTTGAACAACCGGGGCCTGGTGGATAGTGCTATCTAACGTTTGAACAACCGGGACCTGTAGTGTATAATGTCTCAAAGGAATAGTTGTCCTTTTGACTATACAGATACCTTCAGGTAGTGCCAAACAGCGGAGATGATGACAGTCTGCTGATAGAACTGCTCCATGTGTTAGATATTATCCTTTCCAGTCCTCATCAGCCTCCAGAGCCTGTGGTGGCCTGGGTAGCAAGAACTGTATTACATAAAGATGGACCACAGATGACTCTACTGCGAAATGTTCAAGCAAGTGGTGCAAACTCACACACTGTCTCCGAGTCAAAAAAGTACAGTACTCCATTTGTTGTCATGGTTGCTAGTTAGTCGAGTAGAACCTCTATATACAGGTTTAGCCAAGGCCAAAGGCGAAGCTCCCGTTAATGAATTTCTAATTAACTTCAAACAATAAACTTGTAACCATTGCAAAGAAATCCACTTGGAGTTGAGCCTGCGATCAGTTGAAAACTAGCATCTCTTCAGCGGATAACTTCAAAAAAAACACGCAACCTCAATGGGTCGACACCTGAACCCGCAATATGGTCATGTGATACCGGTCAGCGGATACCCTGTTTTGACAGCTGTCGGTTGACCACAACATGGATGTGCAATGTCAGGTTGCAGGCTCCCACACTAGCTAGAAAGTGTGAGATTTCACATTGATTGTCCCGTGGTGCAGACAGACGGACGTGTGTCACGTGAACACCAAAATTTTTCAGGTGGATAGATAACCAAATTTTCCCAGCCAAGGAGCTTCGCGCGCGCGTGGAGCCTCCTTATGAAGTGTTTTACAAATTAACAAATACATTTTTATAGGGATGGCATTAGCTAGGAATGATCAGGTGTAATGCTCTGAGTGTCATAAAAGTAGTGACGTCCACCTCAAGGAACGTACCACTGTGTCAAAGCTTGGCTTTTGCCTATGACATGAGAAAAACAACCTGGGTTCCAAAAATCAGAGACTAGTTCCACACTGGCCAGTAAAACTGATTTGGCATTGCCTTGAACGCTTAAAGTGTTATACTCATGTGCACCAAATTTTATTTGCAGAGCACTGCGTAAACATCTGCTCTCTTTCCTGGTGACTTTGGTTAAGTGTCTGTCTCAGCACACCAAAGGCTGGAGGTTGGATAAAGAACGAATTTTCATAGGAGACTTAGCTTATGCACTGGCCCTGAATCTTGATCTAGCAGATAACCCACAGTTTTATGATCTTCCGGTGCTTGAGACCTCGCTAGTCTGCTTAGTACATGTCACTGCCCAGCCTCACTGGAGTTCCTATTCTAAATACTCTCAAGGGATGAGCCTTTGTCTGCAACTTATGTCCTCATTGATACAGGCAAGTGTTTCAAGTAAAGCAATGTTCAAGTCAATCGTAAATAAGCATTTGTTAAATAACCACAGATAGAGATCGTGATTTTGATCATCATCATCATCATCATCATGATTGTAGTAGTTGTTGTAATATTTAATTGAGGGAGCTCTTTCCTTATAAGCCCATTGGTTTTCCATGGGCTTCCTTGCCATTAGCTTTTAAATATTTAGAACTTCTTGTTTTGTATATCTTTATGGCAAAACAATAAACTGAACTGAACTGATCATCATCATCACCATCAAGACCATCATAATTCAACTGCAAACAAAACAAACAATCCTAGTAGCCCTGCTTTGAGGTATTCAATTCAATTAACAGTTGAAATCCTTTTCTTCTGTGATCTTTAAGGCCAATCAACCAATACGATTTGGTTTGACTCTTCTGTTATCTTCCCCAGGTCGTTTTAGCTTTCCATGCTGGCAGACTTGGTGCCAGTTCATCTTTTATGGGTAAAGGTGTTACATATTATTCCAGTCTATGTTTGGCTCACCTCACTCATGAGATGGCTGTCATTGATCCCACACAAGTAAGTCATTGTTTGAGTTACTACAGTCTCAGTCAAAATTAATGAGACACTTTGCTGTCTTCTTGCCCCCCATCCCCCCCTCCCCCAACCAATGTTGGTGTGTAAGATGTGGTGAGTTAACTGCGATAACCAACATTGGCAGGACGAGGACACGGGCCAGAAGTTAAAAACATAATTTTGTCTGAGACTGTAGGTTTGAGTAACTATTTGAAGAAGTAGATTAAAATGGCGGTAGGTATAACAAATTACTTACTGTTTTTTTTTTCATAGAGGTGGGTTTCACATTGGTTAAGAACTCAAGACCCTCAAGAACAGCCACTTTCTTGGCTTGTACCTTTGTTAACAGACCGATGGCCAGATATTCGTTGGACTGGCCTTTCTATTTGTACAAGCCTTGCAGTCAGTGAGCAAGGGAGAGAAGTACTTAAAGTTGCTGGGCAGAAATTTGTAGGGGGCTTATGGAACTTTGTTCTTACCATTCTGTTGGATGAAATGGAATGTGGTCTTGTTAGACAACAGGTTGGTTTGATTTGTTGAAGTATTCCAATTCTTTCTTTCACCAGCTATGACCTAGCCTTCTGCGTCGTAGAAGTAATTTAACCTGGGTTAGTAACGTCTGCGAAGCTTTCTTAGAAGTAGACTACTTTGTTCTTGAGTTATCACCTTCGCTCCAAAATTAAATATTTGTCTAGAGTCCGATTTTAAGCCGTTTGGGTGAATAAATTACATTACCCTAGATTTATGGTCAACTTTTCTGTCTTTTTAATATTTATTTACTTACAGGCTTTTAGTTGTTGTTCAAGTGTGCATGAATTGTTTTCTTTGCTATTTAGGCAGGCCTACTGTTTTGCAGTTTGGTCAGTGGTCTGTCGCCTGCAAATGCTGTCACTGAGTCTAAACAACTAGACCAACCCAAGGTAAAGACCTATTTTACAGTCAAGCCAGGTCAAGCGTACCCTCCAAGATTTCTGTAATGAATTTATTATTCGAAAGTTGAATCCGTTGGCAGTTGTAGATTTCAGATTCATCTCGGTATTCTTGCATGTGTAATGAGCCGTGAATTCACACGCGAGTCAGTTACGAAATTTCTACCTGCTCAGTTCAGCTGTCAGTTTTCCTGAATCTGATGCAAATGTCTTCTAAGAAATTTAATCCATTCAAAGATTTTCAATCTGATCAAATACAGAGAAGTTCTCGTAAAATATTCACTGCTCACTACGCATGCAGGAATGCCGATTTGAAGTTGACACTAGTTTTGGAAACGACTAACGGATTCATTTTTCAAATAATCAGTTCATGAATAGAATCCTGGGGGGTACGCATGACCTGCCTTGACTGTAATTGCCAGTCGTTGTAGAGACGGATTTCCTCTTGATGAATTCGTTTTGTTGGCTCTTTGATAAATCCTTAATTGACCAAGTTATCGCGCTACAAATAGCTTAACAGGGTTCGTACATGTCATGGAAAATGAAATTCTTAAATTTCATGACTTTCCAGGCCTGGAAAGTCATGGAAAATTGTTTGGTAGATTATTTTTTGCAGATGTCAAAGCAAAGACAAAGAAAGATAGAGACACGCAATTAAATGTCGCGAATGAAGCCATCATGGTGGACACCAGAGCCTGTGTCTGTTGAACTGAATTACATCTGATGGTAAAAAATATCACCAAAAACAAGAATAGTTTTGAAAATTTTCAAAAGTGACAGCTAGAAACTAAGGTCATGGAAAAAGTCGCGGAAAGTCGCTCAAAAGAGTACGAACCCTGGTTAGTATTTTCCCCACGTTTGTATGAACCCCCTTGATAGTAAGGCGTGTTCTTTGTTTTGTTTTTAGAATGGCTCCAAGGGAACTCAAGTTGTTCTCTCCTTACTTGATCAATTCAAGTTTTTCCAGAAGCTCTTCAACATGCTCTCTATCGGTACTTTTCCATTGACGGACTCACATGGAACAAACAGGGCCTGCCAGAGCTCTGCTACAGCATCCGTCTCATCAAGCACCGATACAGACATTCCTTACAAGCCCCTTAGTTCAACGTCCCGATCCCAATCACAGCCTGGCAGTGTGAGCTCGGAGGCCCAAACAACTACCACTGAATCAGCTAATGGCAAAGTTAGCCCAGGAGTCGTCTCTGTTGCTTCTCACACCTCTAGTACCCTGCTGTCAGGGGTGTCGTCATCCGCACCGGAAACACAGCTCTCAAGGACACCCACTTCACTAGTGCCACTAATTAATGAAAGAGGTCTTCCAAGTGGGTATGTTCTTGCGTACTTTGCGACTCCCAGGCTGGCTTAAACAGGATTTATTCCACGAATTGGCTCGTTGGGCCCCTTTCTAAGAATGTTAAAGGTCTTTTTTTTTAGAACGGAGACGTAAAGTATTTTTAGATTTGCTTAACGTCTGCCTCTTAGCACTGTTCTCTTTATAGATCTAAATCAACTGTAAGCACAGATTTTCATCGAGTCGTTTCAGCAAAAACAAGTCAGCCTTCCTTTCTCCCTTTACTTTTGAACATGAGATGATTAGTTTATTTGAATCAAATCACGACCCAAAAAGTTGTTAAGAGTAAAGAAATGCACGCCTCTAAAGACACAGGTGTGCTCTATGATATTTTTTTTTTGTTTCACAAGCCAAAGCCCTGAGGATGGTTAATTCCAACAGAAGACAACTTTAAGAATGTGGACACACGCTTCCAACGTTGTTTTTGGGGTGGGGGAGTTGGGCATGTGTAATTTGGAAAAAAGCCTCACAAATGCAAATGTGTACCAAGACTTTTGTCCATGATTGTAGTTATACCTGATCAGATCTGTTCTGTTGGTTTCAGTATGTCCAGTGCAAGCAGCAGCAATGTGAGTAGTTCAGCACGTTCCACGGCAACATCAGAAAATACATCAGTGTATACAGGATCCTCAGTCACCCCAGGACTTATTGGTACAATGGCGCGCCTGTTGCACAACTTAGTTTTCCTGTCTCCTGGGCATATTATTACAGCTCTTAACAAGGCTGAGATTCTGAACTTGCTAATTGAGTAAGTATTTGAAGGAGAAATACACCGGACTCGCGATTTTATCGAAGGGCGAGAAAATTTGGGGTAAAGATACATGTACCTTGTTAGACCGGGGAAGGAATGTTTTCAGTCAGTTTATCAAGAGGTTCGAGAACTTATCAGCAAGTGCAATGATAAGATTAATAGGAGTCATCAACAACATTGTCACCATCATCGTCAGCAGCAGCAGAAGCAACAGCAACAAACAGGAGCTCCTGCATCAACTGAATTATTATCTAAAATGTTGTCAACTTCATTATCAATGACGTCATCGGCCTCATTATCATCATCATCATCAACACTAACATCATCGTCATTATCAACATACTCATCACCATACCTTGTCAATAACCATCTTTCTCCTGGAATAGTCTTTCAGTATTAGATTGAAAAAATACATTCATGCACACAAACAGCACTAACTTAAAACTTTTTGAGGCGGCTATCTCCACGTGGCAAGAGACAGGATGCCGACGACTACCTCTCCCCAGGTATGGATTAATATGGTCCTGTTTTGTAGTCTTTTACCATTAAACGTTTCTTTTTTTGTCCACAGCCATATTGAATGCTCAAGAGTGCAAAGCTTCCTCAGTGATAAAGACTCCTTGCCTCTGTCCACTGCAGCCAGAGTGGTTATCAAGGAAATACTCTCTATGTACAGCGATATTTTGGCGTTCCTTCACTCTGTTGTGCAACTGAATACTATCTTCTGTTTCAATTTGTTGCAAGACCAGGAAGCTCTTGACAGGATTGTGCAGTTATTTTCAATATCTTGCCCTTGCGCAGGTTAGCCCCTCCTAATGTACGTCACTTCTTTAAGTGTCACAATAAGAAGCTAGGTATCTAATGCTTAATTGGGAACATTTTAAGATTCTTAGAAACTTGCCACATAACCCCCGATTCTATCCACCAGAGTGACGATGGGTACTTTACAGTTGTGGTGCCTACATAAAGTAATTCCTTATTCCTTATCAAGGAGTGACCGCAGTGGACCGCAGTGATTAGGGTGCGACGAGGAGCTTCGTCGGCCACAGGCCGACACGTCTTCGGCCGAAGGCCGAAGAAACGAGCGGCGAAGCCGCGAGAAAACACAAAAGCACTGAAAATATTGATTAGGGCATTGACTAAAGAGATTAGGCACTGACTTGAGATGGTTGTTGGGGTTGTCACTATAAATCTGTAAATCAGAAACGTTCTGGCCAGAACATCCGCCATGGTGTAGTGATATGGACTACAATCCCTGCGCCCTGAGTCGATTTCTAATAATGCCTTTTTAAAAGTTTGAAGAGACTTATCAGTGTTACTGATCATTCACAGATGACCCTCTTCAAAACCTCGTTTACGCTGCATGGGAGAGCGTATGCAGGCTCCTGGTTACACTGCTGCAGAAGCAAGGCCAGCTGTCTGTTCCTAGCGTGGTTGAAGAGACAGTATTTAGCAACTGGAGTTTATTCACAGGTAGATTGTGATAATGATCTTTAAATTAGTAACAAATAGCCTTTGCAACTGCAATAAACTTTCCAAGTCGGAGTGATAGTTGTGATGAGGGGTCACGCTGACTTAAGCCGAATGGTCTGCATGAATTAACATTTTATAGTCTTCTTGTGTCTGTGTACACGACCTCACTTCCCGAGGGCGGTGTTGAGAAAAGGGTCACTTCCCTCTTTCTTGCGCAAAACCAAACTCTTACACATGAATGTGGGAACAACTTTTTTGATGACAATAACCCGAGATTTCTCGCTTTGATCTACTCTTCAGGTGTATTCAAAAGCTCCCTTAAAGAAAGCAAATCCCCCTCCCCCTCCTCCCTAAGAAATTTACTGCTGAAGCTCCTTGGTCTTCTTCTAACTGTGGAGGGCAAACGCTGCACTAACGGGAGAGGCTTGAGTGAAGAAAGAGGCGATAAACCAGCAAAAATGAATCGTTTGACTCACCTACTGGATAACAAGATAGAAAGTGCTCGAGTACATCAACTGGACTCAGTTAAAGACAGCGAAAAGCAAAACGTCTTTGATGGTGAAAGCAATGCATGTGCTGAGTCTACCGGAAGTGAAATGTGTAGAGTTTTGCTTGATGTTTATGAACGTGCGCAATCGCGGAGCGTAGAGGTCCCGGATGAAGAGAGAGGCCTGGTGCCTGCAGTTCTCAGCTCTTTATTGGCTCTTAGCAACTCAGCCAAAGATACAGCTTTACAAGGTGGGTATGAGTTGAGATCAAAAAGGGGCGCGAATTTTTTTTTGTCGAGCATATAACTGAGCGCGTGCTCCAGTAGTTCAAGACTTTACCACCTCAGCTTGAACTGAGGGTTGAAGGTTTGGTCGCTGAGAAGGGATAGTAGGGAGTCAGCGGAGACAAAATTCAGTGTTGAAAGAGAAAGTACCATAAAACGTAAACCAATCATAAGAGACGTAGGCTCGTCCAATAAGCAATCAGAATCAGAAAGTAAAATACTTGCCGCGTCAAGGGTAAGAAACGCGTGCGTACATGTCGCAACTGGCTTCAGAATTGCTCAGTTCTAATTGGCTGACAAATCACAAACTGTGGTGACTGAAAACTACAGAAATGTGAGTTTACTTTATGAAAAAATACCTGTGACTGTTTTTAGGGATATGGACATTGTTTGGGTCATTAATCTATTGTTTTGTTAGCTAATTAAACTACTCGTTCTGAGCCAGGGAGCATGGTGGCGCTCCTCAAAAACCCGACCTTTTCCTCGTGGTCATAGTGATTTCTTTCGTTATCTATTATTTATTAGTTTGCGACTTTCCAACCAAAGAGTCTACACAGAGAAGCTTGTGTATACTAAAATCGCTAGCATTAAAGAAATCTGCTGGATGCGATATTTTTTACCTGGGAGAATAATTTAACCGTATTTTGACCGCTCCCTTTTATGCCTCTGTTTCCGCTGTATTTTGAACACTGATGAATTTCAGTGTTAATTTTTCTTCAGCTGGTTTTGTTGAAACCTTGTTGGAGCACATAAAACACGTTCATGTCCAGCTAAACATGAACTCACTGCAGCTTGAAAAAGGGCATTCATGGAAAAGGAAGGTAGGAGAGCACGCGCGTTGACTCACTTTTTCCTGTACACTTTTTTTTCTGCTAACCTGCTAAAAAGACTAGGATTGTGTATTTATTCCTGCGACGCGGAATCAATCTTTTCGTATTTTATCCCAAACCGTTGAATTGACAAGTAAAGTTATGGAAGTTTTCTTCTCGGGTTTAAAACTTCTAAAACGTTTTCCTTGGTAATGATAATTCTCTGCAGGAAGATCCCTTGGTAACAGAACTAATGGACGCCATACAACTTCTCAGAAACTTCATCCATTGTAGTCCAGCAGTTAAGGTAATCTAATTTCCCTTTCTTATCTTTAAGGTTAATCTACGTAAACTACAAGTGAGCGTCTTTGAGCTTTTTCAAGTTCAGCTATTGTGCTGTGGAAAAATTACCAGAATGTTTTCCTTCTGAAAGAATCGTTAAATTTCTCTCTAGGGTTCCTAGTATGAAACAAAAAGTTGACTGTGGATACTTTATAGCTTTAATTTCAGCTCAGTTTTGTCGCGACATTGTGGAACTTAACGTGATTAGCCCCTTCAGGGTCTTTCTTTCGTTAAAGAGGATGGAAAGTATAACAGGAAATGCCCGATCGGATACAAAATTAAGGAAACATTTCATCCATCTACTATGTGATTTTTTGGGTATACGTTTCTGGGAAACTGCCCACCTACCCCTCCCCTAAGCTAACATTTTGCCCTAAGTACTCTAAGTAAGCAAGAGTGTTAGTGTTGGCTTAGGGGAGGGGTAGGTGGGCAGTTTCTCAGAAACATGTAATGATCCTTTTTTTCTGTCTAGAGTGCTTGTTTGGAGAGTGGTATTATTGATGTGCTGCACAAGTTATGGTCCTGGTGCACGGTGGAGCCGCGTCTACTTATCGAGGTGTTACGTATCTTATCCACATTGACAGCACAATTCCCCAAAGGTGCGTATTCAGTAAAACTAATGTCTCTAGTGGCAGTTTACTTCGCACTACAATTGTTACAATGGGCCATTTGCACGATGACATCATTTACTACTACGACCAGAATCCTTCAGGGTTTTGCTTTCCTGTGCAAATTGCGGCTTTTGTTATTTATACCTCAATGGGATTACCAAATTTAAATATGAAAAGAAAAACGAAAAGGATTCTGGTCGTAGTAATAAAATGACGCCATCGTGCAAATGGCCTATTCTGGAGAGTTCAGAAACAGCAAACGGCAGAGTTGACCACGTGACTATTTTTCCCCGCCTTTTTTACCCTGGCCGTCTACAGTGTGAAGGTGAGGGCTTCCACGTTCATGAAAAACGCGAGAGAAAAATTAATGTACTTCACTACTATCATTCTCGGATACTTTAATTATCGTGTGAGCTTTTTGTCGTTTTCTTGATGCTGACTTCCCTTTTCAAGTGAATTCGCGTTCTTTCAATCGCTCTCGCGATTATTCGACGTTCTAGTTGACGTGGCCGTCGTGGCATCTTAAAACTCTCTACTATTTCTTTCGCAGCATCAGCATATATCGCTGGCAGCTCAGGCGTTCCAGGAAGCGTCAGCCGCACCGTACAAAGCGGGAGCACATTTTTGCACAGTCTTATCAAGCTGACCAATAAAACAAACAGCAAGCTTCAAAATTTCTCGAGCCCAGAACTGGACAGTCATCTTGCTGTGTTCAGGGCCATGTTTAATCTGTTGAGTAACTTGGCCTTAAGTGCTGAATGCAGAGGAGTCATGTGGAAGGTAGGATGTTGGGCATATCACGTAAATATATTTACTTACACCGCATGACACGACGCATGGATATTCTCAGTTCCAATTAAGGACGCACATGCGTGCCTCTCTTTCTATGGACCTAAGTGCTTGCAGGTATTTTTCCTTTGCGTGCTGCGTACATTAATCTTTTGCTTTAATAATAGAAATAGTAATACAGTCAACTCTCGCTTTGCGGACACCTCGCTGTAACGGACACCCCAATAGCAATTTTATTGGCTGAAAATTTGCTTCAACCAATCAGCAGCACTACCCAGATATGGGCAGTGACGCGTCGTCAGTGTAGAATTTCTGCAGTTCCTCAGACGTCATTTTAGGGGGAAAACAGTACTGGCGCCGCAAAAATGTCGGCTGTTTTTATTTTCAGGCTAGTTCATTGACTAATGGCAAGAATGATTGCTTCGTTTACTGATTGAAGAAATTATCTTGTTCAAACACTCTGCAGACAAACTTTCTCCAGCCCTTCTCCTCTCTGAAGCCTCTCACAAGTGGCATCCACCCCAAGCAGAGATCAGTGTCCCGAAGCGTGACCCTCTGTTGGCTCAGCTTACTGGTGAACGTGACATTCTTCACAGATGGGCAACAGGGTGTGGTCAAGACTTCTGGGGTAGTGGAGGTGCTTTTAGAACTGAGTGGAGCTCAGAACAAGCAGTTACAAGAGAAGGCCATACTTGTGCTGAGGAATTTGTGCTTTCATGGGGCCAGCAAACCTGTTCTTTTGGTGAACGGTAAGTGAAGACAGAAGACAAGTTGCAAACTACGGGAAAAAAATTATGTACAGCCTGGCTTTTGTGCCTCGTTATCAGGGCACTTTCCCTCCCGCATTTGACTAAAATGCGCCCGGGACGATGATGGGATGGAGGGGTGTGGTCACTAATTTTAAGTCCTCCGGAATAGCGGGAGTATTAAAGTACTACCGCTAGCCCGGAGGATTCTTTTTAAAGTTACTTAACAAACTCTGCCCTCAAGCGGAAGTAGTAACAACTTTAATCTCGTGACTTAAAAATGAAACTTGTGCTGCACATTGCCTTTCTACAATGGCCTGTTGGGAGTTTGGTAAACTGGTGAACAAACTTGTGTTTTTACACTTGATACAAGAGACGACTGTTTCAAAACAGTATCCTTTATGAGGTGAATGTCACACGTGCTGCACATATCATGACAGCAAGAGTCTACGAAGTATAAACTAATTTGTAACGACTTGGAAGGGTGGAAAGTGTTGGTTAACCAGTGGACCCCCATAACAAGAATTCCTTGCTTCGATTTTTGTTTAGCTGTTGAACACAAGGTATTTTCAAAATTTGTCGTTAAACTAACCTTTCTTTTTCATGTTTGTTTTTAGAGAAACTTCTTTCTCTTCTCGTGGATTTTACCACTGACAGCTCCATTTATCTCAGAGCCTTATGTTTGTCTGCTTTGTGCTCTCTGGTGCACAACTGCCAAAAGGTAACTTTATCGCAATGCTTTCTCGTGGTATACCTCGAAAATTCCTCGATTCATTCGCTTTAGTAGCAAAGTTTTGTACACATTATAATTTCAGACGAAGTTCTCGTCTGTGCTCATGTTGTAATGCCGATATTATTCAAGATCTTTCACTTTTTCTTAGTGGATTGTTTTGTCTTTTTTGTTTTGTTGCTTCCAGGCCAAAGTTTCATTGAAGAAGACAGGAATAGTAAAGAAACTTGAAGAAATAAAGTCGCGCACAGGTTTGTCACACGGTAACATCTTAATTCGAGTCCGTAGTATAGTTATGCATGGCATATATTAACATAATTATAATAGGGACTTTACTTTAAGGCTATATTCACTCTACACTGTGTAGTGATAAGTGATTTGACATTGTTTTTATTGTTGTTTCAGGAGGTGAACAAGCGAGCATAGAAGAGAAATACAGCAAAATTTGCTATGATAGTGTAAATACTTTACAAAAAATGTTCTCCGAGCAAAGATGACACTGTACATATCAGTTATTT
>CALNXI010005020.1:0-18313 GCA_942486025.1 Porites evermanni | reverse complement strand
AAATTCCAAGTTAAAGGAGATTATTTCTTACCTGGACGATTTGATCTCTGTGAAGAAATTTTCAACGGAGTTTTGAAGTGTTCTCCAGTGGTTGGATTTAAATGCAGAGGACTATCAAATATATAGGGTGGTCGATAGAAACCAAAAAACCACAAGACAACAACAACAACAACAAAAATAGGAAAGAACAAACCCAAAACGAAACACAGAAGACAAAATGGGAAACCCAAAACAGAAAAACACTACCAGAAAACAGAAACACAAATCCCAAAACGGAAATAAGCATAACAAACCGGCAACACCCACAAAAAAATACAAAATTAAACCGCAAAACTGAAACAGAATCCGAAAATACAAACCATAGCCACAAAAGACGAAAACAGAAACAAGGAAATAGTTTAAAATATAGTTTGTCATGTTTCATCGTCTTTGTTTTAAACAGGCGTTTTTTTAGGGAGAGCGGATCGCAGGCTATTATTATCTAAGAACATCAATCTGTAAATCAATCTCGTTTCCAGGTCCTCGCTCCAGGTGATGGGCATTATCGTTTCCAAAGTTTCCTGTCCCTTTTAGCCCGCGGGGGTCTTCGCTCGAGGACCGGAAGGCAAAACTACCCGGGGTCCGTTTCTCGATCGCCTTAGTATCTTTTCTAGTCCAAAGCAGACAACCTAACGTGAGACATAACTACTAACGTATGGCGTTCAAAATACAGAGACTGACTGAACGTCAGTTGCTCGAGATTTAATACGCCTGACATTAGGGAGGCGACGGTAGCGAAACGTTATTTATAAATGAACTATCTGGCGTACTTTTAAAGTTTGTGGGGGTTATCTTAACTGGCTAAGTTGATCAAATGTAGGTGATTTTTCCGTGGAAATGAAAGTTTAGGGAGCTCTGTCATCAAAGTGTAAATAGAGAAAAGGAAATTTGTCTTCGGGTGCTTACGTCCTCTACATAACGTAGTGACGGCGAACAAATTTACAAAAACGTGTGATGCACGTGAAGAGTTATGGTTTTGTTTATGGAACCTATATCAGGAAGATATACGAATGAGGTCCCGTTTATATAGAGAAAAATTTTCCCGGGGTCACCCTCCCAGCCCAAGACAACTTAAGCAAGTGTTTATTTGAGAAACAGTTGACCCCTTTACCCGAACTGAAAACACCGCTCGCGCATGCTCTGATTCTCTCGCCTTGATCGAGTTAATGACCCGGCTGTGCAAGTCAAGTGTTTACTTGGAGAAAAGTTGGCTTAGCTAGAGAGGTGACCTTACCATCGAAAAAGGGCTCTAGCCGAGCCCACCGTTTGTTTTTTAGTGTAATTAAACGCCAAGTTTCGGTAAGAAAATGTAGGAAATGTTGGCTCGCCCAGGGTAGCTCGGGTAGGCGAGTGACTCCTCTACCCGGGGCGAATTTTCTTCATATAAGGGGCGACCTTGCAGTTCTTGGAAGACCTCACGGTATTGCTTAGGAAAACAATATGAACAAACAAAGTTTGGAACCTAGCTCGAAAACAAAAGAGCTGCGGTCCATAGGGGTCTCTTCTGAACCGCGGCTGCTTACGCGATCACTTGTTTTTACTGCTAAAGGAACTCATTTCATTTTTCTCTTTCATATTTAAATTTGGTAATCCCACTGAGGTTTAAATAACAAAAGCCCTAATTTGCACAAGAAAGCAAAACCCTGAAGGAATCTAGTATAGTAAAATGACGCCATCGTGAAAACGGCCTTTTTCAGAATCCTTCAGAATTTGGCTTTCTCATGCAAATTAAGGCATCTGAATTTACCGAATTAAATATGAAAGAATCGAAAAAAACCGAAATGACTCTAGTTATATTTGTAGATTGACACTATCGTAAAAAGCCCCGTCCACACAAATACGGATATTTTTAAAAGCGCATTTATATATACTTTTCACATGTATCGGCCTTCCGTCTAGTATTCCGTTCACACACGAAACCAGTGAATCCTCTCACCGAAACATTAGGCTAATTTAGCAACAGAACGGGAACGTCAGTGCGTGGAAAGGATTGAATGCGACTTCCGGTGCTCAATTTGCTGTTCTGCCATTGGTCAAGCCAGTTGTTCCTGATTTGCGCGCGTCGTCGTCAACTGACGTTCCCGTTCTATTACTAAATCAGCCTAATATCTTTTTGAAACCGCTCTCCGGAGTGGTTTAAGGCCTCAGTGTACACGAATCAGGGTAAAGTTATGCAGTTTCAAAGATTAGTCTGAATTCGTGTGCACGTGGCCTAAAACAGTTCAAGGTAGCTTTTGCTGAATCCAGTCTAGAATGTCCTTGTAAACCATGCTCGCAGTTTCTTCCACCTCAATCAAATTTTCATGGCGCCCATTCTTTTATATCTGCAAAACAAGTTTTACAAGCAGTTGTGTGAATAATGAAATAATAACAGGTAGATTTAGAAAAAAATGAAGCGACGAAAAATTGGCCAAAGTGGGAAAACAACAACAACAATAGTCACCATATTATTCTTTAGACTTCCGTTTGGAGACAAGAATTTTGATGAAGGATAAAAACATTTCCTCTTTGGTGATTATTTTATAAATTCTCTGAACCGTTTCTCTCAAAAATGTGTTGAAATTGTTAAGAGAAAATAGATATTGGTCACTCTTGGGGGTTAAAGGGTTGAGACAAATCACGACTGTTGTTCTGATAAGTTCACAATGATTACACTTAGAACACGCTCGGAGACCCAGGGGCAGCTAGTCGGGACGACGTGCCGACTACAATACTGGTCACAAATCGTTGAAACAGACACCGTTTCTCTTGAATTTTCCGGAAAATTCGTAAGATTTTTACTCCTGACACTTTTGTTCTCACTGTAATGTTCCCTCTCCCTCCCCAATGTTGAGCCACGCGTATTTTGAAGCACTGAGACCACTTGTAATACCCAAATCAACATTGGGGAAGTGTTTCAAGACTTTTGACGAGGATTGTAGCTGCCCCTGGGTCTCCGAGGATCCATAAAACAAAAAAACTGTTATGAAGCTGTTCTGACATGTGTTTAGAGAGAGACTGGCAACCAGACCCACACGTGAGTCCCTGATACCATACTTGTCTGACAGCGGTAATAAAAACAAACAAGATGGCGGGGTTCGAGATGTTCGACCTCAAAGGAAGGAAACACAAGGAATCTTCTTCGGTAATTTTCATTTCTTGCCGGGAAGTTTTAATCATTTTGTTTAAATAACGCTATTGAAATCTTTTCTTTAGTCTAGAGTGCTTTTGACAGTCATAAGTACATTATTAAGTAGGTAAGTGATCGAGTATATTTCGTCAATTTNTCGCTCGAGGACCGGAAGGCAAAACTACCCGGGGTCCGTTTCTCGATCGCCTTAGTATCTTTTCTAGTCCAAAGCAGACAACCTAACGTGAGACATAACTACTAACGTATGGCGTTCAAAATACAGAGACTGACTGAACGTCAGTTGCTCGAGATTTAATACGCCTGACATTAGGGAGGCGACGGTAGCGAAACGTTATTTATAAATGAACTATCTGGCGTACTTTTAAAGTTTGTGGGGGTTATCTTAACTGGCTAAGTTGATCAAATGTAGGTGATTTTTCCGTGGAAATGAAAGTTTAGGGAGCTCTGTCATCAAAGTGTAAATAGAGAAAAGGAAATTTGTCTTCGGGTGCTTACGTCCTCTACATAACGTAGTGACGGCGAACAAATTTACAAAAACGTGTGATGCACGTGAAGAGTTATGGTTTTGTTTATGGAACCTATATCAGGAAGATATACGAATGAGGTCCCGTTTATATAGAGAAAAATTTTCCCGGGGTCACCCTCCCAGCCCAAGACAACTTAAGCAAGTGTTTATTTGAGAAACAGTTGACCCCTTTACCCGAACTGAAAACACCGCTCGCGCATGCTCTGATTCTCTCGCCTTGATCGAGTTAATGACCCGGCTGTGCAAGTCAAGTGTTTACTTGGAGAAAAGTTGGCTTAGCTAGAGAGGTGACCTTACCATCGAAAAAGGGCTCTAGCCGAGCCCACCGTTTGTTTTTTAGTGTAATTAAACGCCAAGTTTCGGTAAGAAAATGTAGGAAATGTTGGCTCGCCCAGGGTAGCTCGGGTAGGCGAGTGACTCCTCTACCCGGGGCGAATTTTCTTCATATAAGGGGCGACCTTGCAGTTCTTGGAAGACCTCACGGTATTGCTTAGGAAAACAATATGAACAAACAAAGTTTGGAACCTAGCTCGAAAACAAAAGAGCTGCGGTCCATAGGGGTCTCTTCTGAACCGCGGCTGCTTACGCGATCACTTGTTTTTACTGCTAAAGGAACTCATTTCATTTTTCTCTTTCATATTTAAATTTGGTAATCCCACTGAGGTTTAAATAACAAAAGCCCTAATTTGCACAAGAAAGCAAAACCCTGAAGGAATCTAGTATAGTAAAATGACGCCATCGTGAAAACGGCCTTTTTCAGAATCCTTCAGAATTTGGCTTTCTCATGCAAATTAAGGCATCTGAATTTACCGAATTAAATATGAAAGAATCGAAAAAAACCGAAATGACTCTAGTTATATTTGTAGATTGACACTATCGTAAAAAGCCCCGTCCACACAAATACGGATATTTTTAAAAGCGCATTTATATATACTTTTCACATGTATCGGCCTTCCGTCTAGTATTCCGTTCACACACGAAACCAGTGAATCCTCTCACCGAAACATTAGGCTAATTTAGCAACAGAACGGGAACGTCAGTGCGTGGAAAGGATTGAATGCGACTTCCGGTGCTCAATTTGCTGTT
The DNA here is from genome assembly GCA_942486025.1 of Porites evermanni. Taxonomy (NCBI): domain Eukaryota; kingdom Metazoa; phylum Cnidaria; class Anthozoa; order Scleractinia; family Poritidae; genus Porites; species Porites evermanni. The sequence goes on along the minus strand of CALNXI010005020.1, from coordinate 13,532 downwards.
CTGCCATTGGTCAAGCCAGTTGTTCCTGATTTGCGCGCGTCGTCGTCAACTGACGTTCCCGTTCTATTACTAAATCAGCCTAATATCTTTTTGAAACCGCTCTCCGGAGTGGTTTAAGGCCTCAGTGTACACGAATCAGGGTAAAGTTATGCAGTTTCAAAGATTAGTCTGAATTCGTGTGCACGTGGCCTAAAACAGTTCAAGGTAGCTTTTGCTGAATCCAGTCTAGAATGTCCTTGTAAACCATGCTCGCAGTTTCTTCCACCTCAATCAAATTTTCATGGCGCCCATTCTTTTATATCTGCAAAACAAGTTTTACAAGCAGTTGTGTGAATAATGAAATAATAACAGGTAGATTTAGAAAAAAATGAAGCGACGAAAAATTGGCCAAAGTGGGAAAACAACAACAACAATAGTCACCATATTATTCTTTAGACTTCCGTTTGGAGACAAGAATTTTGATGAAGGATAAAAACATTTCCTCTTTGGTGATTATTTTATAAATTCTCTGAACCGTTTCTCTCAAAAATGTGTTGAAATTGTTAAGAGAAAATAGATATTGGTCACTCTTGGGGGTTAAAGGGTTGAGACAAATCACGACTGTTGTTCTGATAAGTTCACAATGATTACACTTAGAACACGCTCGGAGACCCAGGGGCAGCTAGTCGGGACGACGTGCCGACTACAATACTGGTCACAAATCGTTGAAACAGACACCGTTTCTCTTGAATTTTCCGGAAAATTCGTAAGATTTTTACTCCTGACACTTTTGTTCTCACTGTAATGTTCCCTCTCCCTCCCCAATGTTGAGCCACGCGTATTTTGAAGCACTGAGACCACTTGTAATACCCAAATCAACATTGGGGAAGTGTTTCAAGACTTTTGACGAGGATTGTAGCTGCCCCTGGGTCTCCGAGGATCCATAAAACAAAAAAACTGTTATGAAGCTGTTCTGACATGTGTTTAGAGAGAGACTGGCAACCAGACCCACATGTGAGTCCCTGATACCATACTTGTCTGACAGCGGTAATAAAAACAAACAAGATGGCGGGGTTCGAGATGTTCGACCTCAAAGGAAGGAAACACAAGGAATCTTCTTCGGTAATTTTCATTTCTTGCCGGGAAGTTTTAATCATTTTGTTTAAATAACGCTATTGAAATCTTTTCTTTAGTCTAGAGTGCTTTTGACAGTCATAAGTACATTATTAAGTAGGTAAGTGATCGAGTATATTTCGTCAATTTTCACGTCCTTCACGAAACCAGCTGATTTTCCTCTCGATTTATACCTTACTTTTGTTTGGGTTGTGCCCGGTACACCAGCACACAATGAAAAAGATTAAAGCCAAAACGAAAGATTATACAGATTCGATAATTTAAACACAAAACTCTCTCGTGTTCACGACAGTACACCAAGGTAATTTTAAACTTTTAAAGGTAGGGGGAATTTCGCTTGTTGAAGTATATGAAGGGGGTAGGGAAATCTGTCATTTCAATCGGTAAAAAGGCCCAAAAGGGCTACTAGATGCATTTTATGGCTGTGAAAAAGTCAAGAAAACGTTCTGGTTTTGTGATTTATTCATATTTTAACGACAAGGCATTTGCAGCAGTTGAAAGGGGTGCAAACTTCTTAACTAGGTATGTGAAAGGGGTACCATTTGTCAATAGAAGGTGCACAATACAAAAGTGTTACCTTTACTGTCAAAAATGGTATATAAATGGGTAAGGGATTGGTCCTCGGGGCAGAGCCTCCCCATTTCAAACTTTTTGGAGTACCTAACCTGTGACAAGCACAAGACCCTAATTAAGGCTTAAAACTGCTGAATAGAGGGTTCAAGGACTCCTAGGGATGTAGCATACTGCTTTAACTCCTTGAGTCCTAGTAACACGCAGTCACCTGATAATTAGTTTAGAATATTGTTAATTTGTTTTCAGTGACAATGTGGAAAGAAGAGAAATTGAAAAAGAAAGGTTACAACATGAACTGAGAGAAAGTGATGACAAACTTAACAGACAAGTGGAAGGTAATAAATTCAAAACACTACGATTTTGTGGCTGAAGATTGTTTAGTGTAATAAAGAAATTTAAAGTCAACAGAACATTATGTCCCACAACATTTCTGGTTCAACTAAATAAATCAGTAACCTAGTCAGACAAATGTTTTTGTTAAAAGAAAAATTATTTGCAGACATGTACATTCAAAATACTTTTCAAATTAAGTGAAGATACACTGTATACGGTTTACGAAAAGTGTAAAATTGTGTGACTGCATCTTGTAGCCTGCTAGACTATTCCTGCATTTAAAACATAATCAAAATGCAAATGTCAAGCTGAAATTCTCCAAAAAAAATAGACAAGGGAATGGTAGCAGGGACTAAGGATTGATAGGAACTGCTGAAAAGTTCATCAGTTTGAAGCTAAAAGAAAGGTTAATTTCAAACAAACAGGTTGCAGTCAAGGAAAAGTGATATTTGTCTAATAATTTTCTGAGCAGTGAAAAAACCTGAAAGAGGAGGGATGGGGAGAGTGCAGTCTTGTACATTATCCGGTAATGCAATTTGTCAGTTTTGCAATAATAGAATGACTTTAACAATATTTTTCAGCTCATCAAGATAACTTGAAGTCAAGCATTCAAACATTTACTGGAATCTCTACGAGAATTGCAGGTTTTGTTTTATTTATTTTCAAGAAGCATTGTTGCGGGTTCAAAAGGTCATGGATTGTGATTTGTGATTGGTGGATTTCAATCCGTTTTGTATGTTTCTGTGTTTCAAGTGAGGTTTGTTCCTTGTGATTGAAATTAATTATGATTGACAACAGGGAAAAACACATTTGTGAAGGCAGCTTTTGAGCTTAAGAGTTTGCATGTTTTTGAAAAGCGCAGTAATAATATTGTTGTTGTTGTTGATAGCATCTCTTGACAAAGTGAAAAACTTAAGAGAACATCTTCAAGCATGCAAATCCTTACTACACTGCAAGAGAGAAGAACTGAAGAAATACTGGATGGATGGACTGGAGTATAATGAAGTGCTTAATCTCCTGGATAGAATGTAAGGAATATTCTAGTATGGTTCATGGTATCATGTGCAGCTTCATCAGGCTACATGAAAAAGTTAACAGCATTTGACAGCAGCATCTAGGTTAATATTAGGGGTGCTTACCACGATTTACACAGGCCACCCAACTGGAAATCTTGTTCATAACTCCAATAGAACTACAAAATTCGAGCTTGGTGGGAGAACAACCTGCTATAAAGTCTATCCAAACCAGCCAAACAGACTAAGGAGAGTAGAAAAATGGCACCACCTCAAATTACAGCCCATATTTTCTGAAGTTTCCCTAATGGAATGGCACAAACCATTTGATTTTCCTTCCAGAATTTCTGGTTTTAACATGTAAATGGTAGAAAGTAACCAAGGTTAATGTAGCTGGGAATTTGACATTCATTGTGTCAATAAATTACATGTTGCTATGTACTGAAGTAGCGGGTCGGGGAATTCATATTTCTTATAACCAGGCAAAATCCCTAACCTTTAAGATCCAGTCAGTTAAATGAGTTCAAACTTCCATCTCCACTCTGAGGCAATTTTGAGATTCAGAGGCTGGAGCTGTAATTTTTCTGTCAAGCTTGTTGTAGTTCTACTGGTTCATTCATGTTGTAGAAACCGCCCTTTAATATGTGCACGAACATTGAAATTTCTGAACTATTTACTATCAATTTTGACTTTTGCTTACTTTTTATATGTTCTTAGAGACCAGGTGAAGAATGTCCCAGAACAAATTGAGAAATACAAGAAAAAGAAATATTACCTCCATGCTACAGAGCTTCTTGTCTCCACAGGTGAACAATGACTCAAGGCTAGCAATTAGATCTTGGTTATTAAATTTCAAATGAAATTAAGATTTGTTTAATAATTTGATTTAGTTATGTAATGAAACTGTATATTAATTAATTAGTATTTTGTTATTTCCTCAAGTGCAGTAACTGTAATATTACCGTTTGTGAATTTTCTTTACAAGAAGCGATTTTTAAATTTGTTTCTCTTCCCAGAAAGTGACATTGATAATTTGATAAAAAAATTAATCAACAAATAAATTACTTAGCCTTTAAAATATGATCACTTTGAGATTTTAAAGTGATTTGACGTGAGCCCACATTAAATACCAAAATTAATAATGATAATTATTATTTTAAATACATGATCAAATAAAACAATAACTATATTGTGATATATTACATCTACTTTTTATAATTAAAAGTGTGAGCTTTATTTTCTTGCAGTGTCACTACTTGAAGGTAGCTTATCTGGTGTTGAAGCTTTACGGCATCTGAGACTTGATTTGCAGGCAAGAAAGAAGGTAATATGTTTTATTTTATTATTTTAAATTTTTTTTTAGCTTTGCCTGTTACTGAACAATGAATAGTAAATAAATGCTTAAAGGCAGGGGTACCATCGCAACAGCGGTGAGCCAATTACAATGGTCTCAGAGCTTAAAAGATATGTAAGAAACAGTAAAACTTCATGTGACAATTAAAAACAACAACGGAGATTGACAGATGCATCACATGAAACGTTACATGATGGACAGATGGTTTTCCAGGATCGTGGGTTTGTCATTTTGGTTCTAAACTAATGGTAGTTTGTGGCTTAAGGGACTAATGTCACAATAGACATCGCTGTTTTGGGTTAATTTTGTGCTTAAGTCATTAGTACTTGGTGCCTAAAACTGTACAAAAAAATGCTCCCTTAGGAATATGAAGATAAGATAGCTAGCAAATTTCATCGTGGAGCACTAATCATAATTATTTTTTGGTGGTTGTTGTATGCATCGCATTAAAGTCAACTTTTTCAAGTTTCAATCCATTTCCATCCTTAGCTTGCCATCTGTTGCAACAGACAACAGGAATTTACTTAGAATTGCAATGCCTAAAAGTAGTCTTAAATAACAAACTGAACTCTTATTTTTGGAATTCAATTGATGAGAAGACTAGATTTAGCTTTTTAAAAAGATAGCAAATACCATGACATAGCCAGCCCTTTAAGCCACTTTCAGCCATTCTTTGACAGTCATTTGCCTTTTCCCAAAACAAAAACTGTGTGTAAAGTAATGAAAAAAAAAATGGTAAAATTAATTTCGAACATGGTGAAAATGCAACAAATGAATGAACAGGAGAATGCAGTCCTTATCTGCTTGCTTTTGTTGGGGTTCCTTTGACATCCATGTCTTGACGCATGATCGCTATTGGTCCCCCTTCTCCCTGAGGCCCTGCCAGGGTAAATTCCAACAAGCGACATGGCCCAAAAAGTAGCGACAGCACGTAAAATGAAATTGTGACAAGAGACAACCTCCCTCGGCCAAATTGCGACAGTAACGGCAAAGCCGACAATAACTGACAAGCATTTATAAAACCGACACGAGACGTTTTAAAATTCAGACGGGCGACATGGGACCCCCCCAGGCAGGGCCTCCTCCCTCCCCCAAAGTAATGGAATGGTAAAATAATTAATGTTGAGCTTTCTGAATTAAATAATTGTTTTGAGTAAATGTTGTTTTGCTCAAGTTATGAGCATGAGACAAAGACAGCAATTGAATGACTTGTGCTTTTTAGGTGGAGCATGAATTGCTGATTAAGAATTTGAATACTCATCTCTACCTGAAGTCAGAGAAGAGCAGGCAAAAAAGAACCAAACTTGCAGCTTATATGGCTGATGATAGTCTTTTGAAAGGTTTGCATATTTGACCATGGCACTTTTCATGCTTTACTACCGTATGTTAAATAGTGGGTCCCAAACAAAATGAAATGCTGAATCTATAAAAACAGCAAGTTATAATAAGAACTCTCTAGCACATATTATTTTATCAATATATTATATATTTTATGGTATAACAAACTTGAAAATTAAGGGCAAGTTACATGGCTGTCAGTTCAGAACTATGAACACCAGGCCAGAACAATCCTCCATTCTTAAACAAACAGTGGGTCTCAATTCTCTATATCCAATGGCTTTTTTAATCTGCCTTGGGCTATTTTTATAATTAGTTCTGCTCTAAGTTGTTACTGTACATGTGGCTCTTTCTGTTTCCTTTTGTAATTAATTTAAGCGTACCTTTTGAGAACTTCTTAGTCTTTACTGTTCATGTATTCTTATTTTGTCAGTGTCATCCTCCAGTGTTTCTGGAGTCTTCAAGAAATCGCACACACGAACTGCGTCAAGTAAGACAACACATTTGCTATTCTTACCCCTTAATTAAAAACCTTACTTCAGACTAAAAGTAAAACTTGTTATTAGATGGTGCAACTGCTGATTTGTTTAGGCTGCAAATGCTGCTGTAATTTATGTTAAAAAATTCCAATATACCCCATAACTATAATTTTTGTTCTCTGGTCAGTGCTTTTGAGGGAGGGGGTAAACCATATAATGGCCTATACAGGGAGACAGTGCATTTATAGCAGGTAAAGGGATGCAAAGGTCTAAGGTACAGGGTACATGTGGGTATGTGAAAGGGGTACCATTTGTCAATAGAAGGTATGTGAAAGGTGTACAAGAATGGTATATTAAAGGTTAAGGGGTTGGGCTGTGGTGTGGAGCCTCCCTGCATAAAACCTTTTGGAGTACTTCCTTGGGGGTCAGTGAAGCTTCAAGTTACCATCCCATAAGTATGTTGAGTGTCATGATAGTTATATTCAGTAAAGTTGATAGAGAAGAGTGACACCTTTTGATACACATGTTGTTCATTGAAAAAAGGTTTGAGGAAAGTCAGATATATTTCCCTGGATATTCAAGGAAGCTATAAAGACCGTCCTTAACAAAGTTTTAATTCGTAAAATGACTGGCTCTGCAAGATGAAGTAGTATTCTGTGTTCTGATAGGCTACAGAGGGTGGGTTGGTGGGTGGGTACATGATGGGTTTGTGCGTCCAAGATTGTCCTCATTGCTTCTTCAAGACCAAATTCTCTTTTGTCTGTATAAATATGTCCTTTCATGGCCTACTTGTTCTCTTTGCAATTTTGATCATGCGCAAGGTCAACATAACTGGATATTGAGGACAAAATACTTTTTTTTAATATCCAGCCATGTAGACCTTGCACGTGGTCAAAACTGGATATGTAAAAGTTACATTCTTTTTTTAGGAACTCTTTTGATGGAGCCAATGTCGTCAGTCACTTCAGTAAATTCTTCAACTGAGGTATTGTATTATTTTAATCAAAATATGAAGATCGGGCAGCATTCAGATGCCATTTTTCATTGGAATAATTTTTTTAGTAAGGTCAAGGCAGTTTAAGTTGTAATTTGGAAGAAGGAGAATTCTAACACCAGAAAGCTCAGAAAAAATTCCTAGCTCCAAGTGAGAATCAAACTCACAACCCTCCTTGCTCAGAAGCTCTAACCACTGAGCTACTCGAGGGTCTTTGGCGAACAGGGTCGAAATTAAATATAACTACACCAGTCTTAGAGGACTGTCTTGGGGACTTGCTCAAAATCAGCCATCCACCAGTTTACAAGATCAAGACTGTTCAATATAATTTAAAAGAAGGAGAATTCCAACATGCGAATGCTTGGAAAACATTTCGAGCTCCAGGTGAGAATTGAACTCAATGTTGACAAGACGTTGCAAAACTGAATTAATATCCTGTCCTCAGGTGTCCAGCCTCAGATAAAATCCCTGAAAAAAACTACAAAATGTGTGTAGTTGAAATTACAGTGTGTTCAATGTTTTTATTTGACCATTGTGATACTCGTTTCACGTCAAATAACAAGCTGTTTATTTTTGTTTTATGGAAGGTCACTGAGGACCTGAATACTGACCCTGAGGCAGACAGTGATCACTTCATGATTTTGATCATAGAATCACTGTCACTTCTCGGAAAAATTCCTGAGGCAATTGAGGTACTTCAACTATCTTTTTTTTGTCTTTATTGTTAAGGATTCAAATATCCATCACTAGCCACCTCCACTTTGCTGAATAATTATTGTTATTATTATACGTTGTACTCACCATCTGTCTTCTGATTGGCTAAGAGCCTACCTAGCTAATTTTGGAAATCAGCACAACCTACAGATTAGTTAGTTATCTGCTAGCAGATAACTGACTAATTTGTAGGTTGTGCGCCCAATGCATGATTTCCAATAACAATATCAATTCAGGTTCTTTGCGACGGTGTGTTTGTCATTATTTTCTTCAAAACAATGTATAATAAAACAATTATTGATCTCGAACTCAGAATTTTTGTTGGGTTCTCCTCTCCACACATATTCTATATATTATTAAAACCAAAGTTACCAGAGTAAAGCCCCTAAGAGCAGAGAAGAGAACCAGCTACAAACTCAACCCACACAGGTTGCCGAGGCCAGGACTCAAAGTCAGGCCATATTGGTGATAGGATGGTGCTCTCTCCTGCTTGTCAACAAACAATAATAATATTATTCTTACAGGGTGATTTTTAACGTGAGAGGACTTTGTAAACCTTGCCCTTGGATTCATTTGCTATTGATTATAAGTATTTGAATTACCAGTTTTGTTTTTATAATTGAGCCCATGGGTAATTTGAACAAATTTGTGATTAATACTTTTAAAAGAATCGTTTTAATAATAAAACAGTATATTTGATAAAATTATAAATTATAACACGTGATATTTGACTTGTCTTATTCTTATTTTTTGGTAGGCAATAAAGAAACGAATGAAGATAGAGATGTCATTGATAATACACAGAGCAACTACCCTTGTCTCCAAAAGGTAAATATAGTTGCTTATAAATAAGTTAGTTTAATACTAGAATTATGTTACAGCAAGGAGCCCAAAAGTTGACCTCTTTTAATTAACTCACATTCTTTCATACAGACAAATGTTAACCAATCAGAAGTCAAGGACAGTTTCCAGAATGTTAATAAATCAAAAGCAGTCACACTTTTAGGCTCCTTGCTGTAATTTCCCTCTGGAACAGGAAGTTTGATTTTTATTGGGCCACATTTTTACTTATGATTGAAAATTTATAAGTTTAATTGCGATGGATATTATCATGAAGCCCAAGATAATTTTCTTACAACATTGAAAACTAGTTTCCTCATTCTTCTCTTTTCCTTTTTTTTTAGGATTGGGCAGCCTGGAGAAATCATTCTTCAGCAGGTAATTACAATGTTTATACTACTACATGAGAAATTTCTGCAATTTGATTGGCTTAGAGCAGGGGTATTTCAGCTTAATTTGAAATACCTACATGTGAAAATTACAAAACCTTTGTGGGTAGTAGTATAAACAAATAATAGCATGATTTGTATGTGATATTTGGAATAAATACCACTCGTGATATTTCAAAATTGTGTCAAATTTCACTCACCTAACGGCTCGTGAAATTATGTATAACAATTTTGAAATATCACTCGTGGTATTTATGCCAAATATCACTACAAATCATGCTATTACCTATACAAATAGCAAATTAATCAAGCGAAGACTTCATAGGGATAACTGTAAGTACTGTCATTCTTACATTATGGCCCTGAAATATAGACAGAAACAGATAACTTCGCAAGTGAAAATTCCAGCTTGTCAGGGGTAAACCAGTTGGCTGTTAGAAGTGTGACCAAGGAGTTTAACTCAGGACCTAACTGAGAACATATACTGCTGGTAGTGAGGGTGGGACCTGAGCTCTGAGCCTCCATATTGCAAGTCCAGCGCTCTAACCACTCATCCACTTTTCCTCCGAAAAATATGTCTCAAAAACAATTTAAAAGACACAAAGATTTCTTTAAGCCCCCCCCCCCTCCCTCCCACAAAAAAAAGTTAAAAAAATTAATACAGGGAAATCCTTTTAATACCGCCACCCTTGTGACTGGGACTAAGTGTCCGTCCTATGGCGAGTCAAATAAAAGAACTAAAGAAAAGAAGGGACCAACACTAACTGTCCGTTTTACAAAGGTTGCCCTGTTATACAGGTGTTCACTNTGGCTGTTAGAAGTGTGACCAAGGAGTTTAACTCAGGACCTAACTGAGAACATATACTGCTGGTAGTGAGGGTGGGACCTGAGCTCTGAGCCTCCATATTGCAAGTCCAGCGCTCTAACCACTCATCCACTTTTCCTCCGAAAAATATGTCTCAAAAACAATTTAAAAGACACAAAGATTTCTTTAAGCCCCCACCCCCTCCCTCCCACAAAAACAAGTTAATATAATTAATACAGTCAACTCTGTTTAACACGGACACCTTTGGGACTGGCACTAAGTGTCCGTCTTATGGAGAGTCAAATAAAAGGAGTAAAGAAAGGCAGGGACCAACTCTAACTGTCCGTTTTACAGAGGTGTCCGTCTTATAGAGGTGTCGACTGTATTAAAATAATGCTCATCACCCTTTTAGGATACATGGTAAAATTTCTGGAACTGTATAGCTTTGCCTTTTCTTGTTTTTTGTTATGCATTGTTATTCTTTTTTTAGAACCAGCCTCATTATCTGTTTGAGCTGCTAGAAGTGGTGTTTGACTTGTTTAGGGGTGTGGCCCATGCTCATGAGACTGTGCTTTCAGCCATCAACAGAATCATTGTAAGTACTTACAGATGTACATTGTACAGGGTACTTTACAGAAGGTTCATCCTTTACTAATAGTATGCACGTTTTGACAGAGGAGGTCACCTTTAATTTAATTTAATTCGTTTCCCATGGCAAATCAAAATCGTGACACGAAATGAAACAGGTCAGCATCACATTGGCATCAACCATAGCTGCACCAACCCCAGAAAGGCTGAACATACCACCGGATAGCCTGCGTGGCAGGCGTTCGAAAGGGAAGGGGAAGGGAATTAGGGCGCAAGACCTTTCTCCCCCACGCGCCCCCAAATTGCCCCTTTCCCTTCCCCTTTTAACACCTGCCACGCAGGCTAACCACCGGACCCCTCTACTTTTTTGCAGATGGTCAGCACCGAGGCAGTGCGTTCTCCTCAGTCATTTTTAGATCCTTATTGTTCCCTTGTTGTAATGTGTGGTTTGTTGGTCTGAAATTAGATATACATCAGGCAGCGGTTGTTAAAATGTTGGATAGCACTATTCACCGGATAAATCACTATACAGTGGGTAAGTATTACGGAAATCAATTACGCTATCCAGTGGCTAGAGAATTACCCGGTGGATAGTGCTATCCAACGTTTGAACAACCGGGACCAGAACTGTTTGGGTCTGAAAAAGTGTTTTGGGCTTGATTTTCAGGAAGTAAGCTGTACACCCCACCCATATTTACATGGAATACCCCCGCCCCCCTCCACCTCTATGCTCAGTTATGTTGGCAGCTCAGGGGCACAAGGGCATAAGCACTATTTGTCGTAGGTTTGATTCCCCTTTGGGCACTCAAATGTTCATGACATTACAAATGTGAAAACTTTCTCATTGGAATGCTTCTTACTCTCTCTTACTCTGGTTTTTCTCTTGATATCCCAGAAGGCACCAGGCACTCAGGTGGATTTAGGGGACACAGACATTTATACAATAGATGTTGTTTGGTCTGAGATCCAGTTTGCCGTAAGTTGAAAACTTAGCAATCATAGCTCAAACCATCACTGAACCGCTCACAGTACAGGATTAGAACCAACTTAATAAGGCCCACAGACACGACCAATTTCCAAATGGTATGGCGGTTTGTTGCCTGGAAACTTCGCAAGAGTTACCATAAGCATATCTTGGCAAACAAGTGTTAATGATAAATGTGCACAAAGGTTAATCACAGCAAGCTGGCAGATAAGAATTATGTACAGTAGAACCCGGGTAAATCGAACTCTGAAGGGAAAATATGAAAAACAGCTCGAGTTAGCGGGGGTTCAAGTTAATGGGATTGATTGAATATTGAATTCACCACTTCAACAACTGATAATTACTGATTTTTCAGCACTTCAGTGTGTATGATACAGTGCAAATTTGCTTACTTCATCGAAAATGCATTTTTATGATAAAACGCGATCTGTTCGTTGTTGTAGGGTTAGTTTTAGTGGTTTTACCGATTACACAACAAGAAGAGCTAATGGGATGGTTCTTAGAGGGCCACAAGTTTATCAGTTTTTTTATAACTGTCACGTGTTTACCCTCTTTAAATAAAGGCGTTACCTTACCTTACCTTAAACCACTAGATTCTTATTAGTGAGTGATTACTGTAGTCAAATCTGTGTTACACTGTACCTAATGTTGAGGATAATCAGTATTGCCCCACCAAAATAGCTTGTATAACAGTATTACTGTTTATTACAGATTCAAGTGTTACTAGGTGACTACCTGGATGTTCAAAACACTGCAACTCAACAAGGGCCAGTGACGTTTTCTGAGTCCGCAAGGTAACCAGGTCTTTTCGTCATTGCATTTCTCTATATTATATATGACAATGCACAGAAGTTCACATTTTTGTGATAAATCAAAGAACTTTACAGACCCCAAACATCTGTAGATCTTGATTGTCACAGATATCAGAAAGATTTCAATCTTTCCAACAAACCTCACGCTGAAAAGAGATGTCCATCCAGTCATCCCCACTAATGGAATATCCGTTGTTTGCTGGGAATCTGGCTGTCAAGGATATTTATTCGCTCTTGGCAATTTGCTCTTTATATTTTTATCAGCAAGACATCTTATAAGTGGAGTAATATATATTTTTCTTTTTTCATTGTTGCTGTTTTTGTTTAGCGATGTGGCAGAATTCTTTACACTAAGGAGGCGAGGGCTATTAAAATCAGATGAGCGGGTAAGATGCCTGGTTTTCACTTTTTTTTATCAAAAAGGCACTAGAGTTTGAATATCTCAAACCTCCGTCTGCTTATCTCAAGGATTAAATCAGCATTTCACAGGTTCAATTCCTGACCTTATTTCAAGGCAATCTGTAAATGAGTAGTGGCATTTCAGATATCTTAATAATATTAATGTCCAAGATTCTTCCAGGTTTTTTCCACTGTTTTATTTGTTGAATCGCCATAGCCTTGTCGGAAAGTACCTACTGGCTACATGAATTTTATGATAACTGTCGAACCTATTACCATTTGGTTACTAGTCCATGTGCTCTACCAATGAGCTATAGGAGCGTCGCGGAAGCTAAGGCTGGTCATTAAATCAGGTTCACGTGAAAAACAATTTGCAATACCGCTAAAGGGTGGCATATGTACATTGATGATACAAGCGTGATGGTGAATTTGTTTGTCCTCGTAACCAGCTTCTAGTGATTTCTTGCCACCTTTTATTTTTAGACTCCGCTGTATCGGTTTGAAGGTTCTTCGTCTGCTATAAGCATGAACACGTACATCAGAGAAAGACGGCAGGAATGCATGGCTGGAACAGCGGTATGTGAAAATCAAGGGTCCAGTCTGCGTTGTGGCTTAAATCCAAGGATAACCAGGTTTCATATTTAATCTTTTAGAATGAGGACGATGATGACACTTATGGGGAGCCACTACACAACACTAAACCACAGCTATTGTGTAAACCAAACCCCAGAAATATTACAGGTAAACATTAAATTTTGAGTATCCCACTCCTAGACACCACCTTATATTCTTGACCTGGCCCC
>CALNXI010005019.1:0-18324 GCA_942486025.1 Porites evermanni | reverse complement strand
ATAATTAGAACTCAGTTTAAAAAGACCATATTAATTAACACAAACTGAACACACTTACATCTCACTGTCACAGTCACTTGGTAATTAACAGATTGCTCGCCCAGTCCTGGTGCAGTAACACGAGCTGTACAGCTGTATGTTCCTGCTTCTTCTTTGGCAACTGGTGATATGGTGTAGTTGGTAATCGAGGTTTTCTGCTTAATTGAAGAGCCTTTTGTCCAGGTGATAGCTGGTTTGGGGTTGCCAGTGGCAACACACAATAGTGTTATCGTGTTGCCTTCATCTGCTGTTACAGTAGGTGGAGATTGCAGTGTTATTCTTGGCGCAACTGAGGATTAATGAAAACACAGATGATCAGCAAAAACATGCAGTGAATACATGTACCCCTTTCAGGACAAGTACATGTAGATGAACACTAAAATGAGTCCATGAAAGCTTTCTAGGTATCATCAGGCCAAAAGGGCCTGTTTACATGGAGGTGAGGGACCTGAGACAGGTGAGGTAACCCACTTGCCAGTCCATTATGTTTTCTAATTTTAATTTGATCATGGGTAGGGTAGCCTGGTCTGCCAGACCAGGTAACCCTCTCAGCTGAAGTCAAATTTTGCCATGTAAACTTTTCAAGGTGGGGTAATCCACCTACACAGGGTCAGATTCGCAATACATCAAATTCACTCAAAATACACTTTGGCAGTGGCTTTGCATTATTGTTAAAGGTAACAATAGAATGCCACAGCACTGGAGGTTGCAGCAAGAGCAGCGAGTGTAGAAGAGCATCAAATGCCAAAACACGTGGTTTGCCAGCATTTTTCTTGTTTACGAGCTTAGCAACCATTCAATAATCTTGAGAAAGTGCACACCTGGATGGCGGGGTTGTAAGATTGCATGTACATGTAAAGGAAGGTTTTGTTTTTACCCCACCTAAGCAGGTTACCTCACCTACCTGGTGTCCCCACCTACATGTAAACAGGTCCTTAGTTACAGTGCACAGTGAAACCTCTATTAAAGGAACAGTATCCTGTTACTGCGCATGCACCAAACTTTGATTTTTGGACAGGATGTCGCGAAATCAAAAGATGTAAGGAGGATAAAAGAACCTTGAAAAATCCATTTGGATCACGTTTGGCTGAGTTCAATACTACACTAAAACTTCTCAGGATTACAGATCAATGATATATTGTTCCCGTTAAGTTTTGATTTGGGTGAAATCGGGATTTATTGGCGTCATTTTTATTATCGTTGGCCGGAGGACCAAAAGATGGGAAGTGCTTTGATGCCGATTGAAGGCTTATTTCTTCTGCTAGCTTCCATACAAGCTCAGATAATTGTGAAAGGAATGCACAGAAATGAAACAGCAACAATAAAGACTGTAAGAAAGAAACCATTGAGACATTGATGTGGCTGAGGAGGTCTTGTGGAATTAAGCTTCGTAAAGCAGAACGTGTACTTCTTTCATTTTAGTAAACCTTCAGGCCGTTGCTTCAGGCGGTAAGAAGTGTTGCTTCAGGCGGTAAGATAAGGAGAACACTGATTATGCATGATAATGATAATGACAATAAACAAAAAAACTACATTGAATCAAGGTTGTGGCGGGCAACTTGCGGAGCCCGGTCCTAATCTCAAGGTTGCTATTACACATGCTTGGAATAATTGTTTTAGTAAAATCCAACTAGTTGGTCAAAAATATCGAGAATAAAAAGATTTTAGCTAGTTAAAGCTAGACTTTAATCCTTTTTTGCCACCAAAAAGCGCGCGCTTTTCACCACAAGTAGGCTATAACATATAGCCTAGTAGTAGCTCAACCAATCAGAATGCAGCATTGATAATAGACCACTAGCTGGAATTTACTAATTACCAATACATAGTTTTTAAGTCAAACTGGGCTGGAGAGGAATGATAGAAAAAGAAAGACAGAATTTTTCCAGTTGAAATAATGCCCATTTTGGGTGTGGAACAATGCAATAACAAAAAAGTTTTCTGTTGGAATAATGGGACAAAATATTGCTTTTTAAGGGGGTGGAAATTTTTAAGAAACAATTGTGTAGCAACAAACACCTGGTTATTCCTCTTCACCCCCAAGTAAACTACAATCATGGACAAAAGTCTTGGGACACTTTTGCCTTTTTGGGGCGTTTTCCAATTCACACAGGTCCAACCCCACTCCCCTCACCCCAAAAACAATGTTGGACGCGTGTATCCAAAATTTTTTCCGAGTTTCAACTTTGTATAGGGTGGGGGGAGGGAGATCTGCAAGAAAAGTTAGAAAAGGATGTACTGTTTTAAGAGGGAACCGACAAATGAGAGAAAAATATGAATATTGCAGTACTGTCCCAAGGACGTTTGTCGAGGATTGTAGTCTGAGTCCGAATCTCCTTTGTACAATGGACCTAAGCAAGTAGAAAGAGGGTGCTGCTTAACTGTCCAAAGGCCCTAACTTTTATGATATTCTTTGGATTGACCAAGTGTCATAAGGTGCAAAAAGATAACATGTAGTTTGAGTCAAAAGGGTAAGAAAAAAATATTAATTATATTTTTCTTAGCAGCCTCTCTTAAGTGAACTTGTTATTACAGTATAACTCACAGTTAACAGTAAGAAAGGTAGATCTTTCTTCTCCAGTTCCCACATCATTTCTGCTAGAACAACTGTATCGGCCAGCACTGTCCTTTTTCACATTTTTCACTGTTAATTCTTGACCAGAATTCACAAAATCTCCACTTGAACCACTGGGTATTGTTACTCTATTTTTAAACCAGTTGTATGCAGTAGGTGGGGGAACAGCATCAGCTCGACAGGAGAATGACACATCAGTGCCATCATTTACTGTTCGATTCGGCGTCAGAAAAGATATTTGAGGCTTATCTAAAAACGTGAAAAAAAAACTTTATTAATACAGTTTCAGAATGTTGTATAATCCTACAAGTGGATTGTAGCCTGTGCGACAGACAAAACTAAACCTCAGGATCTGAGAATGCACCATCATTGGCCTGTCCGAAGATGCCATTGTCCATTTGCCAATCAGGTTGAAGGGAAATTTGTTGGGGATCAGAAAAAGAATCCTGCTGCTGCTTTGTTGCAGACTTTACTAACTGGGGGTATAGATTACATCTGTGACAGCATGCAGGCTACCATCAGCCAGTGTGGCTGAATTGCATTCCAGAGATTCAAATCCTGTTCTAATGACTAGCTGGATTTATTTGTTAAGTACACGCAGTTACATGACTTGTATTTCTAAATTAAAAGGGACAGGTTCAGGGTTCAGCGCATGCTCATTAATTAAATTACATTTTTCCAATTTATTATTAATTCTATATCGGTTAATAATCCCACTCACATGTACATCAGCGATCTCAGAGTGTATTTCAAAGTAGAAGTGTATTTCACAGTAACCTGAAGTGGGCAGGAGGAGTACTAAAATCGCAGGAAAATTAGTGGATTATGCCAACACTACCAACGTTGAATGAATTGTTGACCCAAGGGTTTTATTCCATGGTTGATTAATTTACAGCTATTTGCACCTAAGTTGATCAAGTGACTGCCAGGGGAGTGTGCAGATTGGTTCTTTGACAACAATTCATTATGACATGATCATATTGCTTGCATAGACGATACAGCATCTCCCGGCAGAAAAATAGCACTTTGGTTAACGAGCATGCGCTGAACCGTGAACCTGTCCCTTTAACCTGAGACCAGGTGTTATTATAATTACTATTATTTTTTGTTTCTTTGGCTCGAGAGGGAAAAAGTAACGCCTGCTACATTCAATTAACAAGCCGTCAACCGCTCCCTAGATTACATAATCTAATGTTTGCTTGACCTGCCATGTTATTAGCCAATCAGTATTTACCAGATGGGAATCAAATTTTGGCGCGAAGTCTCTTTTGAAATAAAAAATACAGACTGAAATCAACAACTAATGGATGGCGGCATTTTGGCCAACTGGAACAGCAACAAATCATCCGCATTGTTTCCTATCCAATCAGAAAAAAGTCCAGATTCTGTGATCTGTGATCTTGATCGCATGCTATTCCAAAATTAACACCTCCACCTCACATGTAAACAAGTGTTTTGAATCCTGCTTTATTGGGTTTTTAATCATGTTACAATGTACAAATGTATGTCTGATTTGGATTTATTTTCCCTATAAATAATTTGTCAGGAGTCCCTGAAAACTTGTTGGGGCAGCTAAGTGGATTTTATTTGAATCCATCAGAAAACGAATCATCTCCTAGTGCAACTTTTTTCCATCAAACAAAACAGTTTCAGGCTACATTACTAGACATAATTAACAGACTTCAGTTTAAATGCATGTAGCTTGAACTACATGTACGTACTACATGTGCATGGAAGGTGAAGCAAGCAAAACATGATATTATTAACAGAAAAAACTCAAAATGGCTCTTGAACTAATAAAAACTGAATTTAGATGGCTGAAACATTACACCTGAAACAGGTGTAATGCCAGAAAACCAGGGGAAAAATACACTGTTTATTAAGTGTTAAGGAAAATGGGGCATACGGCAGTACATGTGCATAACATTTCATGCAGATAATTAGAACTCAGTTTAAAAAGACCATATTAATTAACACAAACTGAACACACTTACATCTCACTGTCACAGTCACTTGGTAATTAACAGATTGCTCGCCCAGTCCTGGTGCAGTAACACGAGCTGTACAGCTGTATGTTCCTGCTTCTTCTTTGGCAACTGGTGATATGGTGTAGTTGGTAATCGAGGTTTTCTGCTTAATTGAAGAGCCTTTTGTCCAGGTGATAGCTGGTTTGGGGTTGCCAGTGGCAACACACAATAGTGTTATCGTGTTGCCTTCATCTGCTGTTACAGTAGGTGGAGATTGCAGTGTTATTCTTGGCGCAACTGAGGATTAATGAAAACACAGATGATCAGCAAAAACATGCAGTGAATACATGTACCCCTTTCAGGACAAGTACATGTAGATGAACACTAAAATGAGTCCATGAAAGCTTTCTAGGTATCATCAGGCCAAAAGGGCCTGTTTACATGGAGGTGAGGGACCTGAGACAGGTGAGGTAACCCACTTGCCAGTCCATTATGTTTTCTAATTTTAATTTGATCATGGGTAGGGTAGCCTGGTCTGCCAGACCAGGTAACCCTCTCAGCTGAAGTCAAATTTTGCCATGTAAACTTTTCAAGGTGGGGTAATCCACCTACACAGGGTCAGATTCGCAATACATCAAATTCACTCAAAATACACTTTGGCAGTGGCTTTGCATTATTGTTAAAGGTAACAATAGAATGCCACAGCACTGGAGGTTGCAGCAAGAGCAGCGAGTGTAGAAGAGCATCAAATGCCAAAACACGTGGTTTGCCAGCATTTTTCTTGTTTACGAGCTTAGCAACCATTCAATAATCTTGAGAAAGTGCACACCTGGATGGCGGGGTTGTAAGATTGCATGTACATGTAAAGGAAGGTTTTGTTTTTACCCCACCTAAGCAGGTTACCTCACCTACCTGGTGTCCCCACCTACATGTAAACAGGTCCTTAGTTACAGTGCACAGTGAAACCTCTATTAAAGGAACAGTATCCAGTTACTGCGCATGCACCAAACTTTGATTTTTGGACAGGATGTCGCGAAATCAAAAGATGTAAGGAGGATAAAAGAACCTTGAAAAATCCATTTGCATCACGTTTGGCTGAGTTCAATACTACACTAAAACTTCTCAGGATTACAGATCAATGATATATTGTTCCCGTTAAGTTTTGATTTGGGTGAAATCGGGATTTATTGGCATCATTTTTATTATCGTTGGCCGGAGGACCAAAAGATGGGAAGTGCTTTGATGCCGATTGAAGGCTTATTTCTTCTGCTAGCTTCCATACAAGCTCAGATAATTGTGAAAGGAATGCACAGAAATGAAACAGCAACAATAAAGACTGTAAGAAAGAAACCATTGAGACATTGATGTGGCTGAGGAGGTCTTGTGGAATTAAGCTTCGTAAAGCAGAACGTTTTGCAACGACGCGTTAGTAAACTTGAAATGAACCTACCTGCGGCCGACAAAAATTATCAAACAAAGAGGTTTAGAAAAACTAGTGCCGTGAAATCATAATGCAATTTTTTTACTAACCTTTGCGATGATTCATAGAATTGAGATTGCATTTTTATTTACGTCTTTCAAACGTTTGAGGCTAGAATGCGAGCAAATCAGGCAAAATATTACTGGACTTGGAACAATTGACCTCTGACACGAGTTTAACATTAGAAGAGCTGTTCTTAAAGCGAGCGGATCAAGATTTTTTGGGTCATGAGGCGGCCCTGCTAGCAATAAAATTGCAATGAGTCTTCATGCCACGAGCCAAATTTTAGATAAGAGGAAAGACTTCTTTGAAACTCTAAAATATTACTTGAGAATGTAAACAACAAATCACCGTTGGTGGTGCGGTCCGTAAGGAAATCTTGTCAAGTCTATTATGACAGTCTATTGTCTTTTGAAGAAAAAACAGATGACGCTCACGTGTGCGCATAATCGGGACACTGTCCATTTAAGTGGACGCCCAATTAAGCGAACACCCTCTATTAAGCTGGCACTAAGCCGGGTGCTGAAATTAATGTCTTCGATTTCCCTCTATAACGAACCCCTATTCAGCAGACACCTCTATTAAGCAGACGCAGACACTAAAATAGATTGTAATTGACTACTTCTGCTATTAAAAAACTCTATTAAACAGACACTAGACTGAATTGACAATAGCAGCATTGGATTATGTTCTTGAAATATGTATTGTAGTCGATTAATAAAGATAAATCAGTACATTTAGCTGTCAATAAACTGTAGATTAGACCAATATCCGGTTGGTAATGAACTTGAACTCTGGATAGCTTCCTTAACAACATGGAACTTTATCACAGTACACTACTAGTAACTGTTGAATGTTAATAGTTAACAAACATTGCACAATTTTTATCGACAAACCTCTATTAAGCGGACACTTGAGGTTTCACTGTATTAAAATGAATGTTCTGGTAAATTAACCCTTGCAAAATACCATGTAAATCAAGAAATTAAATGACCTACACTGTAGACTGATTTCGTATCAGTGAGGTCTTTTTCTTGGTACCATCAGTGCTTTCAATAAGCACCAAAGACATTTACTCTCAGGAAACTGCTCCTCAGGGTACCAGGGTGCCTCCCACGCAGACGTTCTTAGGGGTTCATAACATATTCCTGCCCCACAAACGTCTGCTGAAAAGAGAGGGAAAAAACGTAGACCAATCACAGCACACTTCTGATCTGGGAAGTTCACTTTGGACCTTGCGAAATTCTGCGCAAGACTTCAGAAAGGATCAGGATCATCTCACTTTTAGAACAAACTGCTGAATCAATTTGCACACCTTTGTACCAAGAGAAATAATCCAACCCTTATCTCCTACATTCTTGTCCGGAGCAAAACTCTTTTTTGTCACGTACAGCAATTAATGTATCACACTCTATACCGAGCTTGTGTGTTGTTTGGCTGGTCAACACTTTGACTTCAACAGTGCCGATCATTCTCCGATAGTCACACTTGAGCTCCAGTTAACATTTGCGAACAATGGGAAAGAAATATAACTGATCGTTTTAGCAGACTTTTGTAGGACAGGAACCCAAGACGAACCCCTAAGAATGTCCGCACGGGAGGCTAGGGTAGGTGTTTGCAAGGAAAGGGTTATATGTACAATGTAATTGCTTGCACTCTACAGAGCACAACAAATATTTTACTTACCGACCACTACAAGTTCAATAGAGCTTAGTATATCAGGGGGATTAAATGAGTTGAAAGATAGGTCACATTTAAATATCCTGCTGTCACTTTGAACAATGTTGGATATACGGAAAGTGATCTGTCCTACACTTCCTGACAACGATCCAGTGAAGCTGATTCTGCTAGCTGAGTAGCCACTTAATGGGTTGACCCGAAGTTGTCCCGTGGGAGTTCTTCCAGCCACAGTTATATCAGCATTTCCTGCGCCACTATATTTCAGCTGCACCTCTTGGATTGTGCGTCCATCAGTGTTGTAGTTCCAAGTCAAATCGTAAACATTGGATCCATCATTAACATAATCTACACTCCCCCTTGGTGGAGTTAAAGTTGGTTGACAATCTGTACAAGCATGAAAGAAAACAATATGCAAGAATTATATTTTCCCACTCTGTGATTGCCCAGCACTTCTATATCAACAAGATGGTGGACTTGCAAGTCCCAAGAGCTGCTAAAGAATCCTACCAGCAACTAAATGTACATAGTGTTCTTCCAGAAATGGAGTTTGCTTGCCATCGGCCCAAAACATGAACCAAGCACTCTGATGTAAACCTATAATAATATTAACCAGCTAATCCTACATGTAGCCTTACACTCAGAACAAATGCTAAGGGGTATAGGGACCAAGGATTTCCCAAGGCTACTATACAAGTGTGACCCACCCAGCTGCTACAGTATTTCCATAGAAAACAAAAGGAAAATGGAACAAGAAGAAATTCCTATCTGTTCAATTCCTCACTGACTTATAATTGCATGATTATACCCGGTAACTTGAAGTCTTAGTCACAGCCCTGCTTACACTGCACTACCAGCACTCATAAGCCCCTGGCAACTTACTATATACATGTGCATTGCTTTTAGGCACTCAACAGAATTAATTTTATTATACATTGTACTTGTTATCATAATTTTGGAAATCAGCGCAACCTACAGATTAGTTAGTTACAGCTGTATCTGCAAGCAGAGGGGGGGAAAGGGGTTGTGGTTACTTTCTTCAAAACAATGTATAATAAAACAATAACAGTAGATTCGGTTTGTGTGATATCCTAAATGATCAAGGTCTCGGTAAGGTCCTGTTCAGACGCCGAACTTTCCATGAGCCAAATAGCCTGCGAAAACATCCGTTTCTCCTCGCTCTTCGCCGCTGGGGACGTTTCGCGAGGAGGAACGTCTGCGACTCAGCGGCAGAAATTCCATACTGATGACACAAATCAATGTTTAAATAATAAATCTGGTAGTCATGGGGTTCGAAATACAAATTTGTGCAATTTTACGTGTCTTATGGTCGATTTTGGTAAAGTGTTGTGTTGATCTGCCGACGAGCTCCAGCAAAACTCAAACGCTTCTTCTAGAGAAGAGTATATTCCACAAATATTGACTGTGCTCAAGATTCTTCGCGTTTACATTTGACCTTTGTGGTCTTTTTTCTTTTGGCGACCAACTGGAGAAATATAGTCGCCAGATGCAAATTTTAAGTCACCAGTTTGTATAATGTAAATGACGCAATTCATAGTATCAGGGCTTCTGATATTTAGAGCGGAGCTGCGAAATTCAGGCAAATCCGCGAAATCCCGCGAAAGTCCCTGAAACATGCAAAATACCACTAAATTCGCTAGAAATCTTAACTAATACATGTCGATACAACATATTTGAAACTTATCTCGGCTATTGGGGCTGTTCAATTGCCGTAAACTTACAAATTTATCTTGAAACCTCAACACCACAACCAGCCACCAACGTCCAAAAACTACCAGGCATAAATAGGCCACTTGCACTAAGAGGTCACGTGACTAATGCTTCCTTTAAACAATGAGTTGGAATCTCGCTGATGCCAAAAATTGACAGAGCACATAAAAATTATCTTACAGCCGAAATTTGAGGGGAAACGCATTTAAGGGAGATATTTTATGGCACTTTGATTTTTCAACACAGTAGTATCATTTGTATTGGCCGCCACGTTGGAGGGCATACTCTTGCCCTCCAACATGGCGGCCAAAACTTCTTTTTGCTTAGATCTTGTTAAACGTCTGATAGTTACGCTAAGATGTGCTGTAAACGTTCCCACATCAACTTTTCAAAATTCTCCTTGAAGTTTAAGAGCAAAATTTGTGTTCACAATTTCAAAAATCACATTTTGGTCACCTGACCAACTACTCATTTTAAGAAAATGGTGCAGGTTTGAAAAACAAAATCACTATTGTTTTGTTCAAGACATGACCCACTAATCGTTTTTTGAAGAAAAAAATCATATAACTTTCACTTTCATAAAAACGATGTCACATGACCTCTTAGTGCAAATGGCTTATTATGATGCGAAAAACTGGGTACTAGTCATGATCATGTTAAAAACTTTGCCATTGACTCATTTCTCGAAGCCTTGTTGTTAAAATAGCAGATGATTATCTCTGTTAAAAAACACTAAATACGCTCGTCTAATCAGCGTAAAATCGATCGGTTTCTAGCGAAATTTGCCCAGAAAATTCCCACGAAATTGGTCGTTTTTTCACTGATTGTTTTTCAGCAAAGTTAGCCCCAAAAATTTGCCTTTTTTTCCGTGACCTATCAGAAGCCCGTAGTATGGCGCGATCCATCAGATCTGATTGTTTGAAAATATCGCGCACAGAAGTTGGTATAAATTTAGAGGTAAACTAGCTTTGTTTATGCACACTTTTTTATGACGAAAGCAAAGTAAGGTAAGATGAAATCTTTGTTTGAACTTTACTCTTTTAATTTAAATCTAAATGATAGAGAAATCTGGTCGCCAAAGTGGCAACTAAACCAGAATTTTTAGTCGCCAAGGAGAAAATGTTAGTGGCATTGACGACCGTATCAGTCGCAATTTTTTTCCTGTGAATTCTGACCATCAATTATTATCACCATCACCCATTCAATAACTTTTTATGGCTGATAGTTATATTTTGGTAGCAATGCTCACAGCTGCAGTTTCCGTCATAACGCAGCTGATGTTGCTGCCTACACCACCATGTGCAGGTGGTAACCATAACCACATCTGAACCTACAATCGGCAACAAAATTATTGAGACATTGTACTCAAATAGGGTAACTTCGGCCAACAAAGTCTTAGTGAACAAAGTCTCAAGTCTTATGACATCATTTTCGCGCCAAAAACCGTTAACATCAAAAATCAAAAAACATGCGACTGTTGGGAATACATAGTTTTATTATCGAGTTATTAGTCTCAGCTCAAAGGGTTAAAAATTGGAAAACTAGTTTGCAAGGGACCACTTTTTGATGACTGCTGACCCCCTGTGCAATAAGGGTGTTATCGACGATAAAATAGCCATGATTGCTATTGGCAGGAGAATTTTCAGGAAAAATGTTCCGACTTCTAATGCACAGCAAAGCTGCATAGCATCACTACATCAGTGCAGTAGATTAGTTGCCCATATACTTATGAGAGTCTTTGAAGAAATTATGTACTTTACAGTAAAAACTATGAGGTTAGGAGGAGACTGGCCACAAGTAACCAACTTTGCTCTTAAAGATAATCTAGTTATTTCATATTATACTCATCCTAGTTACTCGTGGTTACTCATGGAAATTCCTACTAGACAGCATTTTAGAGATTATGACTACAGTCTTTACTGCCTAGAAAACGAAATTTCGTTTTCTGTCCTTTTCACTTTGTTCTTCAGTTCGATAATGCCTATTTTAGAACAATTATTCCATTATTATTATTTTGATAAAGGAGAGAATAAGATATTATGCACGACGCGCCACATCACAAAATGTCAAGGAATGTTAAGCGTGACACGAAATGTTATGCACTGAAAATTATGAAATCGCCACTTTATAACAATTGTTGTAAAATAGGCATGACGATGTCAAACATAGCAAATAAAAAGCCACCAGGGGTTTTACATCCCAATGTGAAGAAATGGGATGAATTAATTTTCTTACGGATAGATGGCCACTTTTGTGATTCAGACAATCGGAGACAAAATTGTTGAGACATTGTACTCAAATAGGGTAACTTTGGAGAACAAAAGAATCCACACCCCTCCCCTGTCTCCTCCATGCAAAGTTGGGGTGTTTTTTGTTTTCTATTGGTAGCTTGAACAGCAGCACAACAATTTTGCATAGAGGGGATGGGGAAGGAAAAGCTATATTATTTTTCCCCTTTTGAAGTCATGAAAACGTCAAAAAAGCCCAGATTAGGGCAGTGTCTCAACTCATATTGTCGCCGATTGTAGCTTAAACTGCAAAGGTGATCTTAACCAGTAGACACATTTATGATTGAGATAAACTTTATAGTCTCCAAAGAAGTGAATCAATGTGTTATAATGTCTTCAATTCACAGATGAATGGGCAAACATTAAACAAGACTACACGTAGTATTATTGTACTGAATCTATCCACTCTTTATAATTATCTTTTAATTATCTCCAATTATCTCTATCTCTTTAATTATCTTTTAATTATCTCTTTATCTTTATAAACGATCTCGATCTAAGATATAACTCAACGCTTGTAAATCACAAGGACATATTAATACCCTAGTAAGTTCCATTTTATAATCAGCTGGCCAACGATATTGCTGGATGTCGCAAATTTCTCAGTATTAGGCCATGCTAACGGTCGACGACTGACGGAGAANAGAATCCACACCCCTCCCCTGTCTCCTCCATGCAAAGTTGGGGTGTTTTTTGTTTTCTATTGGTAGCTTGAACAGCAGCACAACAATTTTGCATAGAGGGGATGGGGAAGGAAAAGCTATATTATTTTTCCCCTTTTGAAGTCATGAAAACGTCAAAAAAGCCCAGATTAGGGCAGTGTCTCAACTCATATTGTCGCCGATTGTAGCTTAAACTGCAAAGGTGATCTTAACCAGTAGACACATTTATGATTGAGATAAACTTTATAGTCTCCAAAGAAGTGAATCAATGTGTTATAATGTCTTCAATTCACAGATGAATGGGCAAACATTAAACAAGACTACACGTAGTATTATTGTACTGAATCTATCCACTCTTTATAATTATCTTTTAATTATCTCCAATTATCTCTATCTCTTTAATTATCTTTTAATTATCTCTTTATCTTTATAAACGATCTCGATCTAAGATATAACTCAACGCTTGTAAATCACAAGGACATATTAATACCCTAGTAAGTTCCATTTTATAATCAGCTGGCCAACGATATTGCTGGATGTCGCAAATTTCTCAGTATTAGGCCATGCTAACGGTCGACGACTGACGGAGAATAACTAGCAAAAAATACGACAGTGCTAACGACATCATACTGATACGAGTTTAAAGTTTGATCAAGTTCCACAAAGAAATTAGCATGCAGTTTACCTACCATGCACAATCAATCAGATGTCGTACATTGAAATTAAAATACACTTGTAAGCTTATATAGACAAAGCAGACCGATTTAGAGACTACCGATCTGTACGTCCGATAAATACTATTTAGTTTATTGCTCGGATGTCTTCTAAATATTTGAAACTTGAAGGATCATTAAAGTTTATTCGCAAATTCGGTACACTAACTGTTAATTTCACAACCGACAATTCTGCTGTAGCATACACACCAACACACCGCAGTCCGCAAAGTCAAAGTCGAGTCTACAAGAAATAGCAAACTTTCGGCTACTATCCGGGAGATTTCATACTCTAATCTGGGGCGCTTTCCAAAAAATCCGAAAATTTCGGATAGGTAAAAAGTTGTTCCATTTGATCGTAAACCCCGGAATGGCGAAGAGCCCGTTACCCGATGGGACACCAAGATGGCTATCGAGTTGGTAAAAATAGGAACTGGTATAAGGTACGAGAAACGTGTACATGAAAATGGCACACGAATTTCCGTTAGGAAAGTTCCAACCGGGTAAACGGGCCTACCTTTTTAGATTTTCCCCTTTTTCCGGGAATTTTCCACTAGGACGAACCGATGAAACGTTTTCCATTTTCTATCGAACCGAAATTTCCGAAAATTTTGACTTAATGGAAAGCGCCCCTGGAGACCGTGAGATACGGCCCAAAACCTGGAGTCTCGCGGATTATCCGGGAGAGTTGACAGCACTAGGCCAAACAGATAACAGAACCACAAAATTAAAGTACGATAAATGCATGTTGTTTGACATCTAACGGACTTCTGAGGCTTCCAAAGTCCTTTTAGGACTATTGAGCTGAATTCATGACTGCATGTTTTCGATCAAACCCAAGTTAGGAAGCTTTCAGGAAGAGTGAAAACAATGCTCATATCCTCTCTTAGTTTTGCGATCGTTTTGTTTATGGTACTTTTCAACTGCGTTCATTGGTTTACTAATGCTTTCCTCTGAGTAGATCGGGTCTGTCGCTAAGTCGGCTTGCTCTGATACAAATTGGCAAAAATCATTAAAGCTGGCTGTCTGTCCCTTGACACGCCTAATCCTGCTAACTCTTTCAGTCCACTTACTGTGTAGATATCGCGGCAGCGTTTCCCATAACTGGCGCATAACATTGGCCGTGTTCAAGTCGTTCATGTATTGCATGCCTGTCATAGCGTTCCTTGCTTGCTCAAGGACAATAGAAAATTCTTGTAACCCTGTTCCGTCGTCAAGCTTAACAGCGGGCCAGCTCGACAGCTTGGCGATGTATGCACTTACAATCTTGTATGGGTCACCAAAATGTTTCTTCAAAAGCCGTATAGCCTCCTTGTAAGAATCTTCGCCTTTCATCTGTAAACAACCCTTTATCAGTGCCTTTCCGCTAGTGTAGTGAGCCAAGAAATACNTAACTCTTTCAGTCCACTTACTGCGTAGATATCGCGGCAGCGTTTCCCATAACTGGCGCATAACATTGGCCGTGTTCAAGTCGTTCATGTATTGCATGCCTGTCATAGCGTTCCTTGCTTGCTCAAGGACAATAGAAAATTCTTGTAACCCTGTTCCGTCGTCAAGCTTAACAGCGGGCCAGCTCGACAGCTTGGCGATGTATGCACTTACAATCTTGTATGGGTCACCAAAATGTTTCTTCAAAAGCCGTATAGCCTCCTTGTAAGAATCTTCGCCTTTCATCTGTAAACAACCCTTTATCAGTGCCTTTCCGCTAGTGTAGTGAGCCAAGAAATACAAGGGCTCATTAGAATCATCTACCTTAGATTCTACGAGAGTTTCAAAGGCTGTTATAAATGCCGGGTATGACATAACGTCTCCAGAGAACTTTGGTGGCTTGTGACTAGGTGGGATACTCCTAGTTTGATGGGTAACAAAATCATTTCTGACAGTTCTGCCTGTTTCCTTTGAATGTCAAGATAGTTTTGATCTAGCCTTGTACCTTCCACAGAGCTTGAATCCTTTTCAAAACTGCACGTACATTCCTTTTTGACATGTGATAGCTTATAATCAGTGGGGATTTCGTACTTGTCTTTACACTCTTCTTTAATGGGGACACTCTTTGGAACAAAGGGTCGGGCAGTTGAGTTCATGCTAGCACCACTGACTAAGGCTGGCGTGGTTACAGGAGTGGTCGTTGAACTGATACTAACAATAGCTGAACTTTGGAATGTCACAGAAGGCGCCTTTAGCGGAGCCTGGTCGTTAGGTTGTACCCCAGGTGAGATGGGAGTAGAAGGGAGTTTAACCTTAACATCTTTCAAATTTTCATTCATTCCGTCAATATTTTAATTTTCTTCCTCCTCGAATTTCTCATAAGTCATTTCTTCTGCCTATACCCCTGCGATTTGCTGCCTAAGTTCAAGCTCTTCAGTAGCCATTCGTAGTGCTTGTTTCTCTTTTAGAAATGATTCCTTAACCTCTAACGTTGCGGCTTTAGTTTTCGCTTCAACTAACTTTAAGGTGTTTCGATACAGTTTTTCGAGGACATGCCGTTTTTTCAATCGCCTTAAAAGTGGTTTTTTCATTGTCCGATTGCTACAAAATTTTCACCAGTAATTGGCTATGGATTGAGATTTGTGAAAATGCAGTCTTAAGTAAAATCGATATTACCATGACACCAATAAACAGAAAACTTTGAAATTGATAAAAGCCGAATTTTGTGTGATCTAGACCAGCTACTGATAATCCAACACTAAGAACTTATAGTTTGGTGTTTAGCAAGCAATCTCTGTAAGAAGGAAAAAAATTCGGTATGTTTGAATTCCACTAAAACGAAAATATATTTCAAGCCTTATATTTTCAATAGCCGTGATAGATTATTTAATAAAAACGTTATAAATGACTCAAATTATTCTAAAGAAGCATCAGAATGCTGCTTAGTATCATATTTAGATGCTAGGAAATTTTGGTGTATTTTAGTTCTTGCGATTTTAAAAAACTAACCCGTTTTCGCACCACCTGTATACGAGCAACTGAGAATTTTGGATGGCACTTGGTCAGCTCATACCGTTGACAACAATGCTTGGTTAATCGTAAGGCTTGGAATAAGGCTGCGCTTAGGCCGCTTGTTTTCAACCCACGAGAATGAATCGAAAAAAAATAATGTTTTCAAATGAGACTGTAGCCATGCATTATAACCAATCGAAGTGAGCACCGTTGCAAGAGGGATCTGTTATTTTAATGGCCTTTAAGTAATTGTAGTACTAATGTCCAGACCGTTCTTGTACCAGATAATGTTTCCACCCTTTTGAATTCGTCCCGGTAAAGACTCGAGCTCTGCGCACTCGCTTTGTGATTTTACGTATTAATATTACACGCCATGGCAAACACTCCATCAGATACCTAGGACCTTTTTCATGGTCCAAACTGAGTTAAAACCAAAGGAAATCTTCTACTTTAGCTAATTTTAGAAACAAAATCAGAAACCTCAACATTTCTGGTAGCCTGATTCTCAGACCTCCGAGGTCGTTCTCGGTCATTTCTGGTTATTTTTTCAATAACAGTAACTGCTGCAAACTTTGCAGTGAATAAACAAAATTTTAAGTTTTTATCAAGTATTTTAGTGCTGTAAAACTTTGTCTTAGCAGTCTAGCAGCATCGGTATTAATAGTTAGTGTCCTTAAGTCTCATTCAGCCTAAATACCTCGACAAAGGATATATCTAACCGCTACCTCATGAACTAATAAAGCTCTTTTGGCCTGATTCTCGGACGCTAAAACTTCGGCGGGGGTAAAAGGGCAGTTATTTTAGTAGAAATTCGAATTTTTCTTATTAAAGATGTTTGAACTGAGAAGTGTTCCGTTGATACCTGAGATGATCCATGAGACGGTAAGTTGTTTTCACTTGAAAAGTTCTGTATGAAAATATCCCACACCGGTGAATTCGTAAATTTGGGCTGAAAGGAAAACTACATGACTGAGAGAAAGAGAGTTTAACTTGCCGAAAACGAAGTTAAATTTTTTCGATACAAAACTGCCCACTCATAATTCCCAATTACGCACTCCACCAACGGTCGCCAACACTCTTTCTGCAATCCCATAAATATAGTTTACCAATTAATATCAGATAATTTAACAAGGGGCATTTTGACATCGTTATTCCAATTATAACTTCTTGAAAACACAACGCGTGAAATTCCTTCGTTATTGTTAAATAATACTGTTTAACATTTTTCCACAACATATTTGAGCGCCGACAGTAAAAGAGAAAGTGACATAATGTTTCCTGTTCAGTCTTGCAAAAAGTACATTTGTCATGCTGGAGATATACAATTTTAAAAAGTTTTGCATTAGTGTAAAGTATTGAATTTAATTATACTGAAAGGATTTGACGTAAGGCTCCTCTGCTGTCCTCAGGTGGGGAAGGTTGTAAGCAATTTTTAATTCTTTGTCCGATAAGCCGAAATCATGTTTTAAATTCTTTGCATTACTAGGTAATTGTGCTTTATTTGATATTATTAAAGAGTAGTAGTCTTTCGTTTTCTTTTCCGCTATGTCAAAAATCTCATTCCTCTTTGTAAAATAAGTATTTTCTGTAAAGGTAGTGTACTCTGTTGTTTTCAGAATAGAAGGAATTGCGTACCTGAGACATCTCCATGTAAGAAAATTAGCTTTGTCAACTACGTTATTAATTGCAGTAAAGGATTCTATATTGTCGAGATTGAACAAGAGATCGTCAATGATACATTTCCCCGAGTCATAATAGGATTTATAAAAGACTGGTTTTTCATCCATCCTTACATCTTTGTTATTGCAAACTATACAGAGCCATTTTTGTCAGCTAAAAAGAGATTTCGAAATTCTAACCAACATTCTAAGAGTTCTCTGTAGAAAACCGAGTTAATTGAAAGATCGTTCATTGCGTAATTGCATTTAAAAATTAAAATACCACCAACATTACGTAGGAGATGTAACAAGTAGAATTTCCACGTATATTCGTGATCAATGAAAATACGTTTTAGCCAAGCTAGTCGTATAGCTTTGACCAAGCTTTCAATAACCGTCATTTTTATGCCACCATTTTTTCGATACAAAACTGCCCACTCATAATTCCTAATTACGCACTCCACCAACGGTCGCCAACACTTAATAGAAGTTAATACGGAGTCAACTTGACGCTGGGTTTTTGTTGTTAACATAAGACCGTCTGATATTGCTTTTAAAGACGAATTAACGCTAATTTACTTACCTGAAGGAAATGGT
>CALNXI010005018.1:0-12913 GCA_942486025.1 Porites evermanni | reverse complement strand
ATTTAACTTTACGTCGTGAGATAGATTTAAAGGGGGCATGTTTATTGACTATTTTATTTAGTTTGTTGTAAAAAGACAAAAAGAGCTTATTGACGTTCGTTTCGTTATCAGGAACAGAATGATCCCAGTTAATAAGTAAAAGATCATTTATAAAATTTCTCTCTGTAAAATTAGAAAAATCTCGTGAGAGTAATCTGGCAGGTTTTTCTTTTGATATAGGTGATTGTGAAATACAAAACTGCGCGAAATGATCGCTAACATCTGAAATTAGGTTCCCGCTGATGATATTTTCTTCTACCTTATTAGTGAAAATATTGTCAGTTAAGGTAGCAGAATTTCGGTGTACGCGAGTTGGCTTATCAATTGTAGGAGTTAAGTTAAGGCTCTGCAAAGTGAAAAGAAAGTCTTGAACATAATTACAAGAATTAAAATGCAGAAGGTTTAAATTAGTATCAGACATTATATAAATGGGTTTGCCAGAAATACTGAGATTTTCAACTGTTTCTTCTTTCTTTGGACCTTGCCTCGGAGTCATGTTAGAATTCTAATTTATCGAACGTGGGCTATTCACCTAGATGATGAGACCTCGGAGAACTTGCTCAGAGGCCGGGCTGCCAGGCTCTCGAAAGTCCCTATAACTAACGGGTCCTGAAAGTTGTTGTTATTAGTTTACATTCAGGGTCGAACCTTCGTAATTTGGAAATGATATGATAAAACTATAAGTCACCAAAACAAAAGGACTGTTTGTTAAGCTATTACCGACACTTTTATACTTTAGATTTTTATTTGAATGATTGTTTTCTGGGGCGAAAAGTTACCGGGCCTTTCGAGAAACTGGTTCCAGGGCCGTTAGAAGGCGGGGTTCGGAGATGTTGATCTGTGTTTGTACCTTTACAACCACTCTCTGAGAGTCCCCAGTAACCAGGTTTACACCGTCTGCACTCGGGTCCCTGTACGTTGTTGGTACACAGCTCACAGTGGTTGCCATAAGTACCCACTTGGCAGTTGATACACACACCAGTCTCGCTGTCACACTGGGTGCTCCTGTTATTACACGAACACAAAACACAACGGCCAAATGAACCACTTCCATTTACTTCACGAGTAAACCCTGACAAATGAGAGCCATAGCAATTTATAAGCAAATATTTACTTGTGAGATCTGGCCTTCAGAAACAAAAGGACGGTACAAAGAAATTATCACAAGCAATTTAAAAAATTGGAAAAGCAGAAAAACAAGGATAAAGTACACAAAGAGACTCGGAAGTTTTATTAAGGGTCTTTTGCCGGGGTACATGACACACACACTCCTTTCAAAAGACAAGGATGAGGATACGTACAGGGGTACAATAGAACCTCTATATAACGAAGTCCGCTGTTTATCGAACAGTTTTCTTTACCCCAGTAATAGTAAAATATATCAGTGAAAACGAATCTAGATATAACGAAACCTCGTTATAGCGAACAAATCTTGGCAGTCCCTTCGCCCTTTAATATATCGAGGTCTCACTGTATAACAAAATTTTAGTGCCCCATGAGTATTTTTTGAAAGACGGAAATCTCACTAACACGATCATCTTGTTAGTGAAGACCAACTGATCGTTATAACGAAGTTTGGCTAAATAAAGTAGTATTTCACAGTGGGCAAAGTGGGAGGTACTGGACCAGCCGCGAGAGCGAGTGACCTTGGAACGTGGTTCAGGCCTAGAAGAACCTCTTTGTTTGAAGATAGACAAAAGGATCCAAATAAAGAAGGTGAGAGTTATTGTGCACTTTCCGGCATTTTAGGCATCCTGCTGATGAACAGTTAATTACCACGATTAGATATTTACAGGAGAAACAATCGTCCATAGTCTGTCCCCTTCCAAAGATGAGACAAGTAGAGAGGTGGAGTGTGACGTCAGGTTACCATGGCAACAAAATTTCTGGATCTTAATCATCTTTCTTGACAGAGACGGCCATTTGCATTGTCGAACGATGGAAGAAAAGTATGGGCGATCGTTTTGTTTCTGATTGTAATCATGAAATTTATACACGTCAATTTTTTCGCCTTTTTTTTCTGCCATATTTACAGGGCCACGGTTTGTTGAGATCCAGTAATTTTGCTACCATGGCAACGTGAGGTAACGACTTCTATTGTTTTGATCAACATTAGGAATGACTAATTGCATATTAATTCCAGTACCTTGTGCACACTGTTCACAAGACAGTCCTGTGT
This sequence comes from Porites evermanni, assembly GCA_942486025.1. Classification (NCBI taxonomy): domain Eukaryota; kingdom Metazoa; phylum Cnidaria; class Anthozoa; order Scleractinia; family Poritidae; genus Porites; species Porites evermanni. The sequence goes on along the minus strand of CALNXI010005018.1, from coordinate 10,695 downwards.
AGTTCACGTGACATGTCGCATTTTCCACAAATCCAACGCTCACTTCCCCAGGTGCGTCCTGAGCTTGCACAGCTGTTTCCATGGTAACTTCTTTGAATGTCACGCTTCCTTGCGGGAAGGGATAGTATGTGGCACGGATCTTAAATGACATCAGCTCGGCCAGAATAGACTGGAACTCAAGCGGCGAGACGGGCGGCTCACTAACCACGTGAGTTTCATCCAGTATCACGTGATATGATGTGACGTTTGGTGAGGGAGAGGGTATAAAGTTTAAGGCCACTTCTCGCGCTCCATTTTCAAGGATGACGTCACCGCTAGCTGCAAGTGGCTTCTGGCCACTTCCAGGATCTCTTATTTCCATCTGCAAAAAATAGGTTTGGATTGGGTGAATACGCATATGAAGACAAGGCGCGCGATGCATCCCAATGCCGAGCGCAGGCAACCAGAAACCTGCAGAGCTGCTGGAGCAGCTCATGATCAGGTCAATGAAAACAAAACTAGCATGCGAACACAGCCGTCCCTCCCCGCTCTCCGCCGCTGAGGACGTTTCGCGGGAGAGACGTCGATTTGGGCCCAAAAAATTCCATACTGATGACTAAATCTATATATTAAGTACATACTTTGACGTTTAGGTGCTGACCATAAGATTTAAACTGTGCACCAAGAAATTTTGATGGCGCTGCTATGTAGACAACTGTTGGGGAGGAAGGAGATGTAACAACCAGTCCACTGCTCGCAGAACTGGCAAATGGCACAACACCGCCTGTTCTGTTAACGACTGTCCAATTAAACACTGAAAAACACAACACTTCACATCAGTTACGAACACTAAACGTTAGCTTGGGACCACGGTTCGACCAACACCGACCACTTTTACGTACCGTTCAGCTAAACTTTTTTTTCTGCACTGAACTGGTTTAATGGCAACAGCCCCTAGGCATGTTTACATCAGACGAGCAAATTTTTCTCCCAAGCCTCGTTTCGACAGTCTTCATATTCGAACCTGTACGTAAATCAAAAGCCATGGGCTCCTAAATAAACGAATTCCCACGATAGTTGTTAAAAAAAATACTCATGCACAACGGGTGCAAATGCAAAGAATTCTTGTCGAAGCTCATTGTTGAAATTTGCTCCTGTTTCGTGAACACGCATGACAGCCATTACAACTGCGATGCTCCACGCATCCATGCAACCGCGCCTTTGCGGTACAAAATTTTAGATAGTTATAGCGTTCACACCGCCCCGGTCAAATTTGTCGAACAAAAATTTAGACGGTCATGGTGTTCACATTACTTCGGTTAAATTTTCGACCGTACCGGCTAAAAATTTGACCTTGATTTTAGCGTTAGAATTTTCGAACAGCTAAGCGTTCAAATTTTCGTATGTTAGCTTGGTTCCCTGTGAACGTAACACCTTAATGCACGAATTTTCGGCCGGTGAAAAATTCTTCCGGAACGTTGTGAAGTGGGTCTTTAGTGTTATTTTCGACCTTAATCTGAAGACAGAGTCCAAAACTCTGTGTTGCAGCACACTAAAATTAATAAAATATAGTCCTATTTTAAAGCATAACAAAGGCTAAAAGAAATATGCATCGTTCAACAACAGCCATAATAACTGCCACAGAAATTACACGAACGGGATATTTCTACAAATATACATACATGTTCACATCGATATTTTCGGGAGATGGGGATTTTTATGTATCAGGGACGCAGGACGCACAGGCAGCAAAATCACTGTAGATTCGATTTCAAAAATCTGGCTAGATATATATTATAACAAATAATGTAACAGCTAAAGTACTACCTTTGATTAGTTTAGCGCTTATTGCATCTTATAAATCTTCATCAGCTCTCTACAAATTAACCTTCACACCTACTGTCGTTCAAGAGCATTTCTTCTTGCTCTTTCTCAAAAGTAACAAGATTTTTTTAAATTTATCACTGCAAAATACCTGTTTCATTTACAAACTGGCTTGTGATAGTTGATGCAACAAATCCAGTAGCAGATAAACAACTGATAGCACGAAAGTAGCCAAAGCAGTGCAAACATCCCTGATGGTTACCACTGTCCAAGTTAAATGTACCAGACTTACAAATGTCACAGTTAGAGCCCTCAACATTGCTCTTACAGCTACACTCGCCGGTGATCATATGACAGGCTGAGCTTAACGATCCAGCGATTGAACATTGACAACCTACAAAGAATTCAAGTGAAATAAATAAATAATTAAATAGCGTTTAAGAGGTAGCATATCCACATAGTGATTCTTCGCCTATCATTCCTGGTCGAGTTGGAATTTGGAAATATTGGTTTTCGAGGAGAGGGGAAAACCGGAGTACCCGGAGAAAAACCTGTTGGAGCAAAGGAGAGAACCAACGCAACCTACATATGCATTGCTATCAAGCGTGAAGAAAAAAATTAAAATGTGAGACCGAACTAACTAGAGCTTTACAGACGAAACACACCTAGGCAGAGTGCTGGAGAAGAATGAGAAAGGCTTGCAGGTCATGGGCCGAAGTTCAGTCTTTCTCCTGATTTTTCGAATTTTTCAACACACTAAATAGCAAAACAGAAAGTTCGGTCTCCCGCTACCGCAAGGCAGAAAATATGGTAGGTTTTTATTTCAATTTGTAGATAATCGGGGTTTTGAGTTTCCCAAGGAAAAGTTTCGCTGATTTCAATTTCGGACCTTGGATTTGGGAACAAATTTTCGCAAATCGATAATAGGCAGACTCTTTTCGGGACAAAGCAACAAGGGGTGGTTGTTTTCTTTGTTTATTTTTCCTTGTCCCTCTGACGCCGGAGTGCCGTGCTGCCTCAATTTTCTTTATTTTCCCTCCACCAACACCACCACCACTACCACATTTTCATTGTTCCCCTACTCTATCGTTGTTATTGTTGTCACTCCTTCTCCCGTGAAATGGAGTGCGGATCCCCTGTTAAAAGAAAAGGCAGCAAACCAATGACCTCTACAGCCACTGGCGTCGAAATTATAACGCCGTTACTCGCCGAACCTTCAGTCTCGTTCGATTTCCCGGGCATCGCACCAAACTATGCCTCCTAACATACGGAAATCCCGCTTAAAACCTCCACGAAAGTGTCCTCTATCAACCCATCCTAGTCCCTACGTGTTAAGTTCTGTACTTTTAATACGTAATCACCTCGATGCTACAGGATCTTCATCAACAACAAAACCTGACACGGTTCTGGGGGCATCTCAACGCCCTAAACCGAGAGTGCAGGGTATTGGGGGATGTACTATAGGTATACTTCCGGTAACCTTAAACATCCGATTTAACACATTACATCGTTATTTTGAAAGTCAGTGGAAAATTTAGTGACTAAAATGATTGCCTGTTGAGCGTTTCGTAATATTTTTTGATAGCCATTGGCTTGCAGCTGATTTTAGAGGAAAACGTTTCGTACAGAAATTTAGATTGCATCTTATCTGTATCAACCTTTTCTTCGTCTCATGCTGATATAAACCTTCTCTCTGTACAAGATCAGCCAGTACCCTATGATTGCTCAGGTCGCAAAGTCAATAATTACATTTCCACTATCGTATGACCAGATTTAGACAAAATTTGTGTTTTTTTTCCTTCTGCATATTTTCTATTTTATGTGGTTCATAAGATTTAGACTATAAAATATGCTGAAATACAGAATTCTCTTTTGACAGAAAATATTTCGCATTTTATTTCAGTTTATTTACACAAGTGCCACAGGGCTTACACATTTTGTTTACACAAGTCTAAAGATGTTCCTTGTTAATGTTAACAAGGACGAAAAAAATGCCGGACATCATGATTATGATTTTAATAAATACAAATCTTACTATTACAATGAAGATTAAGATCATCATTGCCCTTTTCTGAAGATTAAAAAAAAAAAAGAACTTGCAAGGAAAAATCTGGGCGGCAACTTCAAATTATCTACAGCATTCGCGGTATTTATTATTTTCATTATTCATTCAAAATATTTCTTTATTTCTGATTGGCTTAAATCCCCCGACTAATTCTTCATAACACCACTGGTGTTGACCAAATTTGGAATATGTTTGTCAATATCAGTACAGGTGACGTCTATTGTACTGATATCGACAGAAAAATGGATAGCAGAAGGCACGGTAGCTCAGCTGTTTTGGCAGACCTGGAGAAAATGGAAAAGATTTTAATTGATGAATTTAATCCATTTTCCATTTTCAGCGGGAAAGGACTAGTCGGGAACAAACGAACCATTAATCGAGCTAGTCGACCCTGAAGAAATAGCCAAACTACCGCCTAACAACAAAGCAAGAAGGGCTTAATACAGGCCACGAAGGCTCTTAAACACTAGCATGCACTTTAGATAGTCGCGGCGGGACTGGAGCGTAGGCCAACCGAATGTGCGAGATATCTGCGGTGTCATCCACTCAGGCCGAATTCTTCATATCAAAGCTAGCTCCATCCAATAATTTCTAATTATTAAAATTACACTTAACTTTTCTTTGTACAAAGGACGTCCTACACTGTACTGGCGTATGTATAACCTTGGGTTTGGCATGCAATTGCTGACGTCAGGGATGGGGGCCCTAATAATGCAATACGCTTGGAGATACTGTGACTTCATAAATAAAATTATTTACATGCAGTTTGTTTAAGTCACGGATTCCTTTGGATCCTCTTAAAAACGTTTGGCTAACACTCGTGTAAATCTTCGCTGCTCTTGAGTAGCGTCAGTGTCCAGGCAAACACCAATTCTTCTTCGTCGCCACTGATTTCCAGTAGCCTCACAAGGTTCATTTCGGCTTTGCTGGGGAAAATCGAACTTGATGCGGGACCAACTTTCACGTCCTTTTGACACGGGAGTTGAAATTACTGTGCCATTTCTCCTTCTGGCAAACTGCTGCGATGGTGGAGGCCTTGAATCACGACCAATCCGCTGCGTTGCGGCTTCTGATGGGTTATGGATTCCTTTTCCTGAGGCGGTCTTGGCTGAGCAGATGTGATCCCCATTAGGTTGGTTTTTTCCTGTGTCATAAATATGGTTGTGGGAATCATTTGATAGGTGTGTGCACGGACTTTTTTGATTATCAGTAGGCTGGCGTGAAAACCTTTGCCGATTCCCTGGTGTTCTCCTGGCTAGGCTCCTATTGGTGTCTGTCTTTGTTGGCCGGTGTGAATGGGAAGGGCCTTTTGTTGGCTGTTTCAAGTGGTGCTGTTCATAGGTGTTCGCTGTTGTATCGACAGGGTCGCCATCTGTAACCTGTTGGATGGTATGAATAACCTGGACTGTCGGCTTGGTAGTTAGGGTAGTGTTGGTATGAGAAGCCTGATCTGCGTCCTTGGTTTTGCCTGTGGCTCGGATGATAACGTCCGGGTCGACATGATTGCGCCTGCATAACATGTCCGCTGTTTGACTAGCAGTGAAGGCTCGGGGGCTGGTGTGAATAGCTTCGAATGATTTCTTTAGCTTGCAGTTTAGAGGGGTCTGGGCGCCTGGACTCGTTTGAACATCCTTGAACGTCTCCTTGAATTTGGTAATGCTGATGTGAATTTCTTTGAGGAGTAAACGGCCAGTGTGCATGGTCAGGACTGATTCTTAGAGCCTTCACTTTCTCAGTAGGATAGCCTTGTGGACTTGATGACTGATGTGAATTTCTGTGGTGTGGCCTCGCTTGGTAGGATGGTATCCATTGTGAATAGCGTTGGAGAACTGGTTGACTACGATAGTGTGAACAATCCTTGCAGCATGCTAGTTCTTGCATTGTCGTCTTAAAAGCTCGTCTGCCCTCAGTTTGTGGTTTGTTCGTTTGTCTGCACGTTGATGTGTACAATGGAATAGCATGACCGTTACTGATTTCTTTGTAGATCACGAAAGGGCATTCTACCGACGCGCCGGCCCAAGAGTTTCTATCAGCCTCTGAAGCGATTAATTCCTCGCCTGATGAGCTGCCGGTGTCCCTATCCTTGTAGAACACCACGGTTGGTTGGTAATCTGAGAACCGTGGGCAGGATCTTGCTGCAACATCGCCAAACTTTCGCTTGACCTCATACGAAGGAGATCTGTGGGAGTAGAGGTCAAAAGAACGGTCTTCCGATGACCTTAATCGCATGCTCTGATCATTCTCGATGGCGGTGGCTTGGGCTGAAGGAAACTGGAATGTTGAAAGTCGTGTTTCTCTGTTGTCGCGAAGATCCCAGGCAGACTGTCGATTTCTTCTCATACTGCCATACAACTCAAAATCGCTTTGTAACAAAGCTTTTGAAAACTGAATGCACAAGTTGAGAATCATATTTATAGGCTGTATATTACATAACACACACAAAAAAAATCATGGTAAAATTGTTACATAACTGATGGGAACATTCTGGGCTGATAGCTGTTTACTTGCTTTCATTGTTATTCTTATAGGGGGATTTCCACTAGTGACGTCATTGATCTTTTACTTACATACATGCCGGCGCCGCCAAAAGAAAAGAAGACCAATGTCGTCGTCAGCCGTAATAACCTTCTTTAATTGGAATAAGAATAAAAGCTATAAATATTCATCATGCAATGATATTATTATCTGCAATCAGACAGAAACTTAGTAACTGTCACTAACAAGAACGGTAAAATAGCGTATTTTTACTGTTAACAGGCTAAAAAGCTCTAGAAAACTGACGAGGATATCAATGAGTGAGAAGAGTTAATTTGCTTATATTGTTATTCCAATAAGGGCGTTTTCTCTAATCACGACATTGGTCTTCTGTATACGTGCTAACGCCGCCAAAAGAAGAGAAGAAAGGGCTTTGATTATGTAACCAATGCACATCTCTATGTAACGTGACTATTACAATGCCAGTTATTCACTTGCCTCAATTCTTTGACCATAAAAATGTAACTATCAGGATCCCAATCAACAGTAGGAAAGGATCAATACATCGTATATTTTGCTTTTGAAACGTTACAAAAATGGGCACGGTGATACTTAACTGGTGAACCAGCCTCGTCGCCCTTTCTTCTTCTGCGTTTCCGAGTCAGTTGTTTTCCACTTTTTTTACCCTTTTTTTATCATTTGTTTACTGCTTTTTGAAATTAGCACAAAATTCAAAGGATGAAGAAAAGAGGTTGATTGAGAAAGAGGTAAAAAGAAGGGAAAAAATTGAGGAAGAGCGAAATAATTGAATTGTGGAGAAGAAGAAAGAGGGAGGGGTACGTAACAAATTGTGTTTGTGTTAGAAAGAGTCAGTTCTCCTTCGCCCTTACTAATATGTACGATTTGCACACCAAGAATAAGTGAACCCGAACTAGAGCAATAGACCTTATTCACGATATCGCCATCTTTGCATGCGCTAAAGCACTGATGGGATAAAAGCAATGTCACGTGGTTTCCCAGGGGGCAAATAAAAGAAAGAAATCTGTTGGACAATGAAAGCAACAGAAAATAGAACTTGCATAATCACGTTATGGCTCAGCAATTTTAAATCAAAGGCGAGTTAGCGCTTATTGCTTCGACAAAATGAACCAATCAATGAATACCTTTTTTCGTCAACCAATCGAAAACTAAGATACTATCGATCAAAAACCTGTCAAGCTGGTTAAACTTAATAAACAATAGCACATAACCTTATCTTAATGAGATTCCACCGCATTTTATTCATGAGATAAAGACAAAAGGCTATGACATCATCGGCGTTAATATGTTCCCCCACAAAAAAGGGCCTAAAACATCTCTACTACACTACTAATAACAACTGTAGTGTCTAAGTTATTTCATAACAAATCACACTCATGCACGGACAAGTAACAGTTTTATGTGGCAAAAAAAAAAAACGCTTTCTTGGAAGCCATGCAGCAGAGATGATCTCTTTCACTACTATATCTCGATCAGTCTTCATTTTAATAGGCCACTTGCACTAGGAGGTCACGTGACCAATGCTTTCTTTAAACAATAAGCTGGAATCTTGCTGATGCCCAAAATTGACAGAGCACATAAAAATCATCTTACACCCGAAATTTGAGAGGAAACGCATTTAAGGGGGATATTTTATGGCACTTTGATTTTTCAACAAAGTAGTATCATTTGTATTGGCCAGGGGTATTGGCCGCCATGTTGGAGGGCATACTCTTGCCCTCCAATGGCGGCCAAAACTAATTTTTGCTTAGATCTTGTTAAACGTTTGATAGTTACGCTCAGATGTGCTGTAAACGTTCCCACATCAACTTTTCAACATTTTCGTTGAAGTTTAAGTGCAAAGTTTGGGTTCAGAAAGAAGTAATTCATAATTTAAAAATCACATTTTGGTCACGTGACCAGCTACGAACTTACTCATTTTAAGAAAATGGTGCAGGTTTGCAAAACCATATCACTATTATTTTGTTAAAGATATGTCCCACTAATTGTTTTTTGAAGAAAAAACCATGTAACTTTCATTTTCATAAAAACGATGTCACATGACTTCTTTGTGCAAATGGCCCATTGGTTGATGATACTTCACTAAGAGAAGAAAGACATTGTGTGCAAGGCAATATCTAAGTGACAATCGTGAGAAAAAGATAAACGAAACCCTTTATAGGGTTTTCTTTGTCATATCAAAAAGCTTTATTAACTTACGCTTGCATCCAGCAGCAGAGAATCCATAAAAGCCAACATCACATGAGTCACAAGTTCGTCCCACCACACCAGGAAGACAGGGACACTGTCCGCCATATGCTGTACAATGTGATCCTGCTACTGTACCCACTGGATCACAACCACAAGCTACAAACACATTAAAACAACTTTATCACTATCACCAAGTGATGGTCTTCGCGTGGGTTTGAAAAAAATTCATGCTGACATACGCAAAAAGGGGGTTTAAGAGGTGTTGACAGCGACGGCGAGGGGATGGTCTAACAACCACAAAAGCTTTAATAAGCAAAACAAGAACTCTGCAGACTTTTTGTTACAATTCTTACACTGTTAAACCCTCTCTGCACCACGTACAATTTCTTAATTTTACGTTCCATGGAGGACGTAAATATGCAACGACAAATATTTATTTCTTCTTTCCAAACTTGGATATGTGCGACATAAAAGACGTTTTTGGCTGTTTTGCAGTTCGTCAAGTACAAAATATGTTCCTGAAACTCTCATTAAAAATCTTGAGCAAACTATTTTTCTGTTCTCAAAACACGTGAATTTGCCTCTGGGATGATTTGTAAATGAGTTACAGTATCTCATATATTTATCAATTCATCTTCATCTCTACCGCATATATTACGCAATCCATTTGGCTTGCTAGCTTGGTTAGAGCACAGCACCGGTGATTCGAATCCCGGTAAGCCGGAATTTCAAGCTTTCTTTTCGCAACTGTAAAAGTTGCGAACAGGCCATTTGCATGATGGCGTTGTTTATTACTACGGCCAGAATCCTTTTCGTTTTGCCATTCATATTAAAAATTTGGTAATCCCAGTTGGGGTTTAAATAACAAAGCCCTAATTTGCACAAGAAAGCAAAACCCTGAAGGATTCTGCCAGTAGTAGTAAAATGACGTCATCGTGAAAATGGCCTTTTTAACTGATTTAACTGTGATGATCTTCTCTGCACTTATTTCTTCATGCCTTAGTTCAAATATATGAAAGTCATATTAAGTATAGAAAATTCCAAAACTCAGTGCAAAAGTTGAGACAAAAAACGTATATTTTGTCCGAATCGCTTGAACGTCATCAGTAGTTGTTACACATCCCCAAGAGAGGATTGTAAATTGCTGGTAGGTCCAATAATTCATCTCAATTCACTTCACCACACTTATAAAGTTTGAGCCATTTGGGGGGAATATTCTTTTTTTTGTCTCAAATTTTGCTCTGAGTTTTGGAATTTTCTATACTAAGTGTCCTCGCCAGAGCAGGTAAAACATTTTTTGTAATGCAAGTCATATATTCATCATTTCAGAATTATTTCAAGCTATCTAGAACCACCACGAAAACATGTTAAAGTGAACACTGATACCATAGCAGCCTCCAGAGCTGTAAAATATAATGTTAGTGAAGAAAAAAGAATGATACATTTTGATTCTTTTGCAAGAACATTTATCACTGTCTACATAACAATAAAACTGCTTACGTAAGGTCCCATTGTAAATCTCTGAGCTGACAGAAAACACCAGTCCCTGACACTGTGCTGGTTCGGACTGCGCTTGTGAGAGAGACGTTTTTGCTCGCACACAACTCTGAAGTTGATTCTGAGTTTCCTCACTGGACCCCGTGTATACCCTTGTAATGTTGACATCAGGAATGAAGACAAGTGAATCCAAAAGAACAGAACAGTTGTCACTGCTGTCAGAAGCATTGTAAGTCAGTGTTAAGTTATAAACTTCATCTGAAAACAACTGAAGAGTGCTGCGTGATTGCCAGGCCTGTCCAGACCCCTGTGGTAGCTGATCCAAAAAGATATTGAACTCTGAACTGTCATTAGAAGACAAGGAGTTAACAATTAAGACGAGCTTTGATGGAAAACCAAAAAAGCAGCTCTCCATGATGCTGTATCTAACAACAGCATGATACTCATGACTGGCCAGGGTCATATCAGCAACACTTGTGTGAGCAAATTGTCCTGGATGAAGCATGGCAAAGCCACTGCCAGTGAAAGAGATTCTGCTACCTTCAGAAGGAGTAAAGGTAGTGAATGTGCCATTCATGTCTTCTACTTCGAACTTCATGAAGTCCAGTGAAGGGAAGAATCGTCCT
>CALNXI010005017.1:7816-18352 GCA_942486025.1 Porites evermanni | reverse complement strand
CAAATGTTGGAAGATATCCAAGATTTCCACTCCCTCTTGAACAGTCGTTATTGTATCAAATGCAGAGGAGATAAGATTTTGAACCATAACTTCTAAATCCTTCACACCAGCACGAAACCTTAAAAACAAAAGCATCAGTATTGAATTACCATGTATAGGAAAAAACTCATAATGCACAATCCAAAATTGAGCAAACTACATTGTGTAATCTCTAAAAAATGACCATGAAGGTGTCTTGTCATCAATGATGAGCATCATTATCAAAGTTAGCCCAAAATATGAGTAAATAAGGCAACAACAAAAGCAACTTTGTTTGTACTACAGTGAGTCTTTCTTTCCATTCAATTTCATGAACACAATAATATTGACAATTATAACGACATTCAACAAACATCACATTGTCATTATTCAGGACCACAGTTATTTTCTGTTTCTTTTAAAGCAATTTGCTTTCACTTACCTGTTATAATCATCATGCCATGTAGTTGCCTAGTTAAAAAACAGAAATATTTGAAAGTAATTTTATGACTAACACTTAACTCACTGAAGTGGTATTGATTAGTGCTCAATATTTGCACAACAACAAACCATTTTTCTGGTAATTTTAATACAATTGCAATCGCCTCCTGATAACTTGAACCCTTGCTAACTCAAACCAAGATAGATTTCCCCTCAATTTCCTTCATACATTTACTGTAATTTTACCCTTGGTAACGCAAACCCTGGATAACTCGAACCTCCCACTAACTCAAAGTAATTTTTCTTTCCCTTCCGATCATTTCCATACAATTTTACCCTTGATAACTCGAACAATGATTTTAAGTGCAGGACAAGGCAAAAAAAGCAGTGAACTCCAATTCATTAAACACTGAATTTATTTCAAACCAACCGTGTATAAATTCTTTGTCTTTACTTTTTTGTTAATCCAATTTAAATACAATGTTTAGCCCTGTACTGATTAATCAAGCTTTGTTGTTTAATTCCTCTTTTAAAATAGCAAAATTTTTCTTGCTGCCAGCCCTTGAAGTGCAGTGTGCATGCTACTTGCATTCCTCCCCCATCCCATACCCTTACTTCTAGTTATTTGCTTCGCACTCCCGATAACTCGAACTTTTTTTCAATTTCCCTTGAAGGTTTGAGTTATCGGGAGTCGACCGTACAATATTATTGTACACCAGGTCCCAGTTGTTCAAAAGATAGCACTATCCAACAGATAAATCAATATCTAGAAGTATAAGGAAAACTGATCTCGCTTTTTAGTGGATAAAGTGACTTATCCACTGGATAGCGTTATCCTTTGAAAATTCCCGTTTACAGTCTTTCTGTTCCTTTAAAATTTGGCCTTTAAGACACTTCTCCTCCGCCAATTTGTGAGTAAGGATATTTTCTGAAACTACACACACCGTTTTTCTATTTTGTTGCTATAGTAAAGTTACTATTCATACCTTGACATCTAAAATGGTTTTCTTCACATCTTTTAAAATCTGCAGATTCTTTTCAAATGTAGCTTCAATCTCCAACAGACTCCTAACAACCTCTGGGCCTCTAACACCTTGAAAGCAGGGTAATGGACTCTTCTCTCCATCATACATTCTGGCAAAGTGGATTTGCCCCTCACACACCTAAAATCACAATATATATAATTTATCCTTGTTATAAACATGCCCAGTTTATTGTAGCTCATCATTACAAACCAGGGAATCGCTAAAATGTTCCTGCAAGTACAGATAAAAGGGGTTATTACAAACAACTGGTATGCTGAGTATTATCACACACCTGACAGGAGATCAAGTTACAACAATAAACCATCAACTAATGATAACTTTGAAACAGCTTGCCACTCACTCATCTCACACCTGATTATGCATTTTTTTTTGTTTTTGAGATGCAATAACATCCTAGTTCTCTTGAATAGTCCAGACAGAACAGAGTTTATATACCTCAAGAAGATCTTTGCATCGCTGCACAAAAGCATCAACTTGGGCAAAAATACTGCTCTGATCAAGAATCCATCTTTCACTTGACAGCTTAGAGTGCATTCTACTGATCTGCATAACAGAGAAAGAGAAACTTTAAAACCCATTTTATACTTTTCACACAGAATATTAACACCACCTGACATGCCAGCTGGTAAAATGTATATGACTGTATCCCTCATAAGTTACGGATGTACATTAGTTTTCAACAAAAATAAGGATGCTACTTTAATACAGAGCTGTTAGGGTAAAAGTCCCAGGGGGAGGGGGGGGGGGACTCCCATATGAAACAGAGACGGGGATGCTCGTCGGAAATTTGGAATTTAACCCCTAAAGGAGACCATCTGGGCGTGGCTTAAGCAAATTTTGACCCCTAAAAGAGACCGCTTAAAAACACACAAATACGACATGCAATGAGTTTTAATGATATAAAGACATAATCATCGAATGCTTTTATCTAATAGTAGTTTTTAAAAGCATTGTCATAAATCTCAAGTTCTTTGCGGAACCCTAAACGAGACCTTGGCGGCTGAAAATATTGGTGCTTTGCCCGGAACACCCTAAGCGAGACCAAAATCCAAAATTTACACCCCTAAGCAAGACGACGAGCATCCCCGTCTGTTTCATATGGGAGTCCCCCCCCCCCCCGGAGTAAAAGTCCAACAAGCAACATGGCCTTAAAATAGCCAGATATGTCACATGAAATGGCAACAAATGAATTCAAACAAAGGTGGCCAGGTTGAAATGGTGACAGCGATGAATACAAGCACAAATACAAAAGTATAAATACCTACAGGGGCAATGGCTTCCTTGCCAACATGTGAAACCAATGGTTTTGAACTTCAGACTAGGGACCTACATACCCTCTAAGATAGCCTCATTAATCGCTTTTGGTCATAAAAAATTAACCATATTCAATAATGCAATTCAAAATTAATACATCAGAATCATACCTTGCTGTAAGTACTCTTCCAAGATTCACAGCACTCAATGCTCTCCTGCAAGCCTTGCATACTTGTCTTGATTCGACCCTCAAATATATCATCCAGTGATATCTTGGTGCTGCATCTCTTGATAATCTCATTACTCACCTATGCGGGGCCAATGATAACTGTTGAAAATCTACTTTCTATAAGTGGGGTACTCCTATAAATATAAGATAGGTGTGTCCTTCCCATAGGACCTTTCACCCTGACCCTATAATAAGGCTGTCAGACAAACGAAAACTGATACCCTATATAAAACCCAAACCTGAAAAATGCACCCTATTCAAGGGGGGAATATTAAAAAGTACAGCAATGCAAAAACAGGGTTGTCATTAAGAGCCAGGGGCCGGGGATTTCCCCTGGCTACTAAGAGAGTGGCCCCCGGCTACTTTTTTCATTGGAAAATAGAAGAAAAATAGAACTGAAAGAAATCCCTAGCCATTTGATTCTCCGCCTACTTGTTGTATTTACCCGACAACTTCAAATCTAGTTACAACCCTGCAAAAACCTTCATTAAATCACTTTCCTAATACTCTAGGGGATAGCTGAGTCGTAACACATAATTTGTTTCTCGTGTAGCTAAGCATTTTTACACACTTGAATTTTATAGCTGATTCAATTTATGTACCCTATCTAAGGAATTACACACCGGGAACACAATGCAAAAACGGGTAAAAATGATCTACCCTTTTTAAGGATCAAGACCCTCAAAAACCATATGCTATCACCAGGACAAACCCACGAGCTGCTGTATGTTCAGACAAGGCTTCACTTACTTTGCACCCTATTCCACCATATGCTTAACTTTACCAAAAACTAAATCTACCTTTCTGAGAAGACCAGTGAGTCTCTCTCTACTCTTGTAATGTTCAGAGTTCATCCAGATCATACGAATAATGTTCAGTATTTTTGACAACATGCCAGGAATGTCTTTAGGTTGAGCCTGAGCAAGTTCCTCACAAGGTCCTTTGAGTGTTGACAGGAACTTTAAATTACTCTGTGCCTGTGCTGACCCATCCTGGTAGCAAACAAAACATTTGCAAATGATCAATAATAATAGGCTCTTTGCAGCCATTCATTCAAGTGGTACAAACCTGCTATCAAATGTTGGAATGCAAGGGATGTACTGTAACAAGACAAACAAGAGGCTTACATCATTTAAAGTGGTTCTAATTTTCATCATTTGTCTTATCCCACTACATCCCTTACTCTCCAGTAAGATGAATATTTATTGATCATTTCTTACAAAATAATCAAACAAAGGCCAGAAAAACACAGATTTTTTTTGTTATTGTTTTTTCTTTAATCCAAGAACACCACAACTCATACACAAAGAGTTAACTATAGGGTCACATACAAGTTTATTAGTCTAAGGAAAGCAAGGGGAGGCATTCTTAACAATATTGTTCATCAACAGTGTTCAAACATTAACTGAAACAGTATCATTCTATAGTCATTATTTTCCACATACCGTAAAAAATGCCCCCAAATACAAAGTAAAACAAAGCTAATACAGTACATTTGCTTCCAACTATAAGGCTAGCCCAATCGATTTTGAAACGCAAATATCCCTTTGTAGATAAGCCCCTCCAAAAATAAGCCCCTCAAAAAGGGCCTTTAAAAAATATAAGTCCCGGGGCTTATTTTTGGAATGTTACAGTATATAATCTGCCTTCTTAAGCTACTTAAAATCATTAGTCACGCATCAGGACTTTGAAATATCAGTTTGCAATAAAGACACAAACCTGAATAAGCTTTGAAAGTTTGAGAAATGGTGCAACATAAGAACTCTTGGAATGCTCCAAAACGGACTGTATTCTTTTAACTCCTGGTTTGTCCAGCTGTTCACTAATACCTGAGAGATCGGCACAGCGACTACGCCAGAACTCAATCTCTTCTAGTGGCCCAGAATTTTCTGCTGCCTCAAACGTGTCCTGACTACTTAGCACTTCCTTAATTTGCCGTGTCCAGTGAATCATCGCAGCTGAAAGCCAAACATTATATAAAGTACACTGATGAAACTGATGTATTTGAGAGCTACTAAATGATCAACAGCTTGTCTCAGGAGCCATTCACACTTACCAATAGTATTCAGAAGGATCTACACTGTAAATGAGATCAAACTCCAACAGATCAAAATGACACCACCTTCTACGAATACTAAATTCTGTATTTCAGATGAATCTCAACAGTGTTCGAGAGTGCAGTTATGTTGTATGTTAAATCTGTTATCAGGTTAAACCAGGGGTCAATTTAATAAAACTTTTACAAGGTTAGTGTTTTTTACAAGAGTATGTAGCTATTGTTTTAGGGTCCGAAAACAATAGTAATTGACCCCAGTAGTAAGCCTAGTTTGATTCACAGTCTCATTACTTTCCTAGCTTTACTTACTTCTAGGAGACATAGGAAATTCTGGTTTAACATGGAAATGGGTTTCACCTACAATATTTTATACTGGGGTTGCACAATTGGATAAGTCAAAGTGGTAACAGTGTGTGGCCCCTGAGTTACAAAACACTATGGTTATAAAAACAACATTATAATGAAATGTTTCTTACTTTCCAGACGTTGCACAAATTCTTTACTCTTGGCTGCCTCTTCAATAGAAAGCCTTGTTCCTTCATTTGGGACGTATAATACTGTCTTTCCCTGCATCTTGTAACGAGTGTCTGTTAAATTGGCCATAAACTTGTGTAGTTGAGCTGAGAAATCATTTTTAATACCTTATTTGTGATTAAGGGTAATAATACTTCTTCCTTGAATAAATAACATCAACTATTTTTCAGCAATAAGGTACAACAACATTGATCTTTGATACCAGGGGCTGGTTGAAAATTTCATAAAGGTAGCATCATATCTTTTTAACATTTTAAAGGACAAGTTCACTCCAGAAGGGACATTTTTCTAATCAAAAATAGAGAGATTACAGCACCTCTAGTTACTGACCATTTTCTGAGTCTCCAAGTTCTATCAAATTATTATCCAAACATTGTTAAAAATTATTCGGTAATCATGAGGTGCTATTTTTATCATACTGAGCTAACTGGTCCTCAGAGCTGTCATTAAGGCCTGTAAACTGTACCACCTGTCATGGCTGATCTCACTAATCCTTGTCTTGATTCTATGAGTGATCACAGTGAAAAGCTTAAGATTACACTGTAAATTTTTTGTGAGATCTTTCAGGTGAATTGTGATTGTTACAGCTGCTTCAAAACTTGTTGACAGCCCTTGGTCCTCCTATTCACGAAGTCATTCTGCCAATTGGCAGGAAATTCAAGTGGCTGTTTGCAAGTAGCCACTAATGAGTTTCCTACCAATAATTGACATAATCCTTGATAAAAGGGTCTATACACCTCCGACATTAAGAATTATTTACTCGCCCTTTCTTTACACATAAGTCTTTAGTAGTAATATTATTACTAATCAATATTATCAATATTAATATTAACATTAATTATCAAAAAGGATACTATCTGGCCAAGATTTATTTCCAAAAAACAAAGGGGCATACACATTTGTCATCAATCTCAGTAGACTTTCAATATGGTTAGCTTTGATTGTACCAAACTTCAATTTCTGTTCAATGTTATCAGGTGTGATGACTGCATTTTCAAACCTGATCATGTACGTCATTTCTTCAACAGGATGGGGAGGGACAGACAGTGCCACTTGTAATCCAAGTAGCTTGTCGACATAAACCACTAACAGCCTGTGAGTGTAGTCCCCTAGGAACTTGATTATAGTAGCATCATGCTCTGCTGTCCACATGTCAGCTTTTAGCGCACTTAAGGTGACTCTTTCCTTAATCAATGGTACCTTAAAAAGGTAAATAATCATAATTCTTCATAAGTACAATAAAGATTACTGGATACGATCCTTATTAAACACATTTGCAGAATACCAAACCACTTTCAAGCTGTATTCCTGAAATAACTGAATATGTTACAGGTCAAAATTAAATACAGGTTAAAATTGTTAAACCATGTTGATTATCAATTTCCTTTGTCTCCTAGCCCTAATTATTTAACCTGAATATACAAGTAATTTTGACCTGTAAAATATCCACTAATTATTACACTTTGTACACACTATCTATCTTCTCATTGGCTAAGAGCCTACCGTTAATTTTGGAAATCTGCGCAACCTACAAATTAGTCAGTTATCTGCTAGCAGATAACTGACTAATCTGTAGGTTTTGCACACAATGCATGATTTCCAAGAGCAATGTCAAATCAGTTCCGTGCGACGGTGCATTTGTTGTTATTTATTTCAAAACAATGTATAATAAAACAATTCTTAGATTCGGTTTTTATGATATCCGGAAAAATCAAGGTCGAGGTAAGTGTTATCAGCCAAAAGGCCGAGGCTGATGACACTTACCTCGACCTTGATTATTCCGGATATCACAAAACCTCATCCAATAATTTTTTATCATTACCAGTTGCTTCAAAGTGGCATGAAAAGCACGGTCAAAACTAGAATTAAAGCTTTGTCTTAACTCAATGTATCTGTGTAAAGCTATGCCCATCAGACACATCTCCAGCTGCGCTTAGAGCACATAACCCATTCAGGCTGATCTCACGGTAGCTTAAACTATAGTCCTTTAGATCTAAGAGATTGAAGTACGAGTATAACGCGTACTTCAATCTAAAGCTCTCTTCCATGATCAAGCCATTTTTCCATAGTTGCTCAGATCAAGATCAAGCCATTTTTCTCTAGTTACTCTCACCATTTCTGCTGGTTCAAATTCTCTCTCGCCTTCCGATCCACCACTGCCGTGACCAGGAGAGACCCTGTCAACTTCCAAACCATTCTCAGACGAAGAGTTAGACACGCCATTTTTGTTTTCATCTGGGAGTGCTAGCGTGGAATCCGTCACTGTTACTGCTCCTGCAGCTTCAGAGGCAACATCTGAAGATCCACCTTGCAAGCTCGTTGCGTCTTCGCGGTCTAAATCCATAGTTTAAGCATAATTTTCTTGCAGTGGCTAGGTGAAATGAACAAAAATATTGCAAACGCAGTCTGAATTCAACACTTGCAAATTCGTTAAAATACAGTCTGTACCTCTTTAAAGGGTTCGGAAGCTTTCCGCTGAAATATTAGCCTGTTTTAGGTCTTCGTTTTCGTTCTGAATTATGAAACAGTGGCCTTGATCAAGAGCGCTGATGTTGTTAGACAGACAAGACCGCCATTTTTACTCATAAATGTCATAGCAACAACTACCTCGTTTGTGTGTTGCAAGAGTTCCCTCACCAGGATAGGGTGTGCAACGGAAAATAAGCGAAAGATCAAAAAGACCGTGAGGAAAAGACCCGTGCCCGTGATCCGTGAAGAAAAGACCCGTCGAAATCTTGGCAATGAAATTATATTCCTAACTGTAAAACCAGCCTTGCTTCTCTCTGTTGTTCATAAATTTCAAAGCTGATTAGACCCTATTTAGACAAGGTCTCCCATTCCATTTTGTGCCGGCTTGGGTAACCTGTGGTTTCGATAAAAATAAAAAACCCGAGTAAAATTACTTGCGTGGGTTGGACCTGTGCATATAGCAGGGGTCAGGCCGCGTTGAATGGAATGATGAGTGTCCTTACTTTTCAACTTTATTCTTAGCAAGTTAAGGCGACGTACTCCTTTTTAAAAATGCCCAAGAGTGAGTCGAGGTCTCGCTCTAGAAGTAAGAGCGGAAGCCCGCGCCGAAAACACAAAAAAGAACGCAGCTACCGGCGACGATCGCGAAGCGGCTCACCAGGTTCGTCTTCCTCTAAGAAAAGAAACCGTGATGGCTCTCCTCGCCGTCGCTCTCGATCACCAAGAAGGAAGAGGCGATATTCAAGAAGCAGGAGTCGTTCTCCAAGCGTTGATAGATTTGGTAGATCAATAGTAAAGAGGAAAGCGGACGACTCTGAATCCAAACGGAAAGAGGAAGAAGAAAGATTACTCGAAATGGAACGGCAAAGAAAAATGTGAGACTATATCTGCTTCGTTTAATTTCTCTTAGTTTTTTTTTCACATTTCCCTTTATCCTTCAAAGGGTTGCTGTAACGAGTCTTTGTTGGAGTAGATTCTTTTTGAACGCCGAATGAATCAAGTTTAATGATTGGGGTACGGTTCCTAGAAAACTGAGTTAATCAATTTCCAATTCAATGACCCCAAATGAACTTGTTTCACTCAGTTTCCAAGCCCCACTTAAAGCTTCAGAGTNTTAATCAATTTCCAATTCAATGACCCCAAATGAACTTGTTTCACTCAGTTTCCAAGCCCCACTTAAAGCTTCAGAGTCATTTGGCCTTCCGCAAAATACGCCTGTCGGTTTATCTGGAGTCACGTTGCACGATTGAATTTTCTTGTCCTGAGGTCCCTATTAAAAAAGGAAGTCCTTGTTAAAAGCCAAACATTTGAACACAAAAGCGAATGCATATTGGAATCCACCGAGGAGCACAACAACAGGGAAATCTAGTTCTTTTGACCCAGCTTCCAGCAGATTTTTACTAACAATTATTTTTCAAGGCTTAATGATGTTGAAGCAGTGATTTTTCCCATCAATCAAACCAAAACTGATTTCCTAAAAATGTAACCTCCAGATTTTTCAAAGCGCCGTATTATTCAAACATTTTTCCCAGGAAGTTTGGAAATACCAGGATTTCTCTGTATAACCCGAAGAGAAGAACAACAGAAGTTTTAAGCCTGTATACAACTGCCACCTTCGCAGCAATATGTGGTGGCATTTGTGTAGATGTCTCTGTTTAGTACATGTGCAGGTGGGGGTGTATAATTTAAATCTACCTTGCCAGTCCAACTTTGACTGTAAGAGAGAAATCTGTGGACAAGGTCATGAGCCTTTCTGTGAATATTGTGAAACTTGGTTTAGACTTGATTCTCAAAAATTTCACTACTGTTTTGGAAGTAAAGAACAATGGGGGGTTTTTAATCTTGTGTACATCACCTCTTTCAGGGCAACATTGATGTTTGTGGCCTTTTTCGGCAGGTCATATTTGTTCAGGTTGGGCTGTATCATAGTTCCTAACAGAAGAGTGAACCAATTTCAATGTGCGATATATGACATATGTATTTGCTGGTCCAACTATTTGTTCTAAAGAGATAAATCCGTGGAGAAGCTCATTACTGTTTGCAACTCAAATGTTGTAAAAATTTGGCTTTAGATTTGGTTTGCAAAATTTAAAGAAAATTGTCTGGAAGTAGGGACTGACAACTTACACTGAACAATATCATTTTTTTATTTATCTTCTTTATGGCTATCTCTGATTTACTGCAGGGTTTAATCTGCTTTTATTTGCCATCATGTTTTCATTCTAGCCGTGCAACAGAAAAAGAAAAGATGATGATAGAAGAAGAAACACAGAAACGAGTGGAGGAACTTGTAGCTAAAAGAGTTGAAGAACAGCTTGCAAAAAGGAAAGATGAGATTGATGCTGAAGTTATGAAACGAGTTGAAGAAGCTAAGACAGTAATGGAAAAACAAATGGTTGAAGAATTTGAAAAGCGGCAACAGGAGCAGCTCGAAGAACAACAAATGAAAGAGGTTAATGATATTCATTAGATAGTAATGTATCAGTTTG
>CALNXI010005016.1:0-18357 GCA_942486025.1 Porites evermanni | reverse complement strand
TGAGGAGAAAGTGCTGCCTTTGTAATAACATCTGCAAATGGTTAGACTTTCTAGTCTTCTCGGATAAGGACGATAAACCGTAGGCCCCGTCTCACAAGCCCTTGCACATGTAATAAATCTGTGGGACGTTTAAGAACCCACACACTCTTCGTAAAGAGTAGGGCACGTAGTGCCCGGTGTAGTGGTCTATCTTACTTTCACACTCATGTAGGCGGGCATCATCACTCATTCCTCCAGTACTTGTAAACTGCACCTTAAGCAGTCTGGCAAAGTCCCTCAACCAGTGTTGTAAATTATCCCTGAAAAGCCCTGTGGGGAGTGGATAATAAGATATTTACATTTACATTTACTGTTGGGCTACCATTCTTTACATTAAAATGCGATGAAATGCATTTACGTTGGGTTTTCACTGTCGAAACTGCAGTCATTCTTCTGGAAAATATCTTTGAATTCACGTTTAATAAGGCTCAAAGGTTTTAATAATACAATTTCGACAACTTTTCCCGTGTGTTCCACGTGGTCTGGTGGTAAAGCTTTGTCGGCCTGGTCACAGGGTCCAGAGGAGTTTCGTGTGAATAAATGAATTACTTATCTAAAGTCTCACCTTGAAAAATGTCTATACCTGTCGCTTAGCACGATTAATTAGCCCAATGGGATCTTTATGAATCTACTGTAAACGATTTCTTCGCTTATTACCCAGATCGACTTTGTTGTTTGCCATTTTGAAGTTCAATAACCGCAAGCCATATCCTCGCTGGCGCACGGCACGTCGCCCGAAGGGCGATCGAGGCACGAAGTGCCGAGTAAAAAAAGAGGACAAGGAAGGATACTTGTACCAAGTGACTTAGTTCGCTGTGAACCGCATCACTCGGTGACGGAAGTGAATGAGACCGGAAACGCAAAAGCAACAGACCGCTGCTAATTCGAGAATCAAAACATCAGCTGTGGAGGGAGTTTTAAAGGATCTATGCGGGATGCCTGATGCCGAGGCAACAGAGTTTGAATTGAAGTGAAGATCTTTCAAGACTGGACATTTGTTGTACATGTCAACAGTCTTCGTTGTCTTAAGCAGGTTTCGCTTGTGCAAAGGCTTCCCATTAGTCGCAAAACGCACAGCCAGAGACCCAAGAGGTAACACTGTTGGGACCTCCGAAGAATGGCGCAGTCGTGATGATATTACAGTTGCCTTGTACCACCGCTCTACTCAGTATCACGTTTTATTGAAAGAGTACACACGACCTGTAACTAACTACCCGTAATAATTTAACATTCTTCAAACAAAACTAACGAGTTTGGCCCAGCGTGATACAGCATTGCAGAAAAACATTACATTCACGGACTAAAGAAAATCGCTTAGTTATTCAGATCCAGAAGGCACTTTGGAGAAAATTGTAACCCTTATTCAGCCTTAATAAAAAGCTTCACGCTTCAAAAGAGGTCAAAGAGGTCCGTATTTTTATATACTGTGAGTCGATCTTGCGAGCCCTCAGTCTCTTGGTTTGCGGTCTATAGAATATGTAACGAAACTGCAACGCGATCAAAATAACCAATTTTTTCAGAGGTTTTCGACGGGTTTTGATGTTCTAGCGACAAACACATCTCCTCTGGATCCTGTGGCCTGGTGCGTCGAAGGTCCCGAGTTCGATCCCAAACACGACCTTTTTCTGTTCGCTTCTTGATGATGATGATGATGACACCTTTATTAAAGTGTCAAAACTGTAATAGCGGTGTATAACCACTAAGTGGGGACACTAAAATAAATTAAAAAAGAATAAATCAATTAATAAATTAATTAAAAATTAAGAGAAACTATGTACAGTATAAGCAAGTGAGAAATTCGAGAGAACTATATATAATATGTACAAATGTATCCATTATCTTATAAAAAATAAGAAATAAAAGATTAAGAAGTTCAAAGAGAGCAGTTAGAGCAGTTATTGTCATCTAATAGCAGGCTAAGATCCACTTTTCTGATGTTATATTTAAAGGAGGACAACGTGGAAGCTTTTTTCACGTTACTAGGAACAGAACTCCATACCTTTGGGCCCATATACCTGAGCGAGTGCTTTCCAAAGGAGACTGTGTTGAATCTGGGTATAGTGAAGTCATGATTGCGCAGTTCATACTTAATTGCAGGCTGTTCAAAGAGAGTGCTAATGTATGTTGGGCACATGTTGTTTTTAACTTTATACATGAGAATAGCTATGTCCTGTAGTCGCCGGTTGTGTAGAGTAGATAGCCCAGCCATAGATAGTAATTGACCATAGGACGAAGGTTTATCACAATATATAGCTCTAAGTGCTCTTTCCTGGATACGCTCTAGTCGTCTAGAATCACTAGCACGGCAAAAATGCCATATAAGATGACAGTAGGTTAAATACGGAAGAACAGCTGCCTTATATAACTGTAACTTAGTTTGAGTAGGTATAAGGTTCCTGAGCCTCATGAGAACGCCTACCCGCTGGGCGCTCTTCTTAGAGATACTACTTATATGTTTATCAAAACGAAGATTGTTATACACCTAATAGCTTGAGACATTCAGTGGATCTGACTTCATGATTGTCAATCATAATACTGTCCATAGACTTCCTTCCGCAACCAAGTGCCATTGTCTGGTACTTGTCCAAATTTCCTTTTAGTAAATTAGCTCTGTACCATGAAGATGCTGACTCAGCGCAAACAGCAAGATCATCATGCACATCAGAGAGGGTGCTGCCAACGACATAAAACTGGTGGTCATCTGCATACATATTCATATTCGCATCAACAGTATAAGTCAAGTCGTTTTGGAAGATGTTCCAAATGAGAGGTCCAAATGCAGAACCCTGTGGGCATCCCCTGGTCACTCTCTGCCACTCGCTCACTACAGATCCTACAGATCCTAGCTTGACCCTTTTCTTTTCTTTTCTTCTTTTTTTTTCTTTTTCTCTTCGTTTAGTTTTTATTTTAGGTATAACAGTTTTGTTATGTTTCTATATATAGCTTACAATTTCTTAGATTTACAAATTTTCTTCTCGGCTTTACTTGCCGTTGCCCCGAAGTCCTTCGCGAGGTCCTGCGATTTACGTATTTCTAGTTATGTTATAAACGTGACTAAATGGTTAGGACGTAAATTTTGTTTGTCATGATGATGATCACGACGATACTATGACCTCTCACGTGAATCTCGCTAAAATATCAAGCGAAACTAAAATAGAGACTATGTACGTGCATGTATGCCTGACCGGGAACTGTGACGAACCGTTTTATCGTCAGACTTAAGGTGGCTCCCTAGAGTATTTGCTAATAATCCGAGCTATCAAGCATACGTTACAGAAGGAAATCTAGTTACTTTCTCTTTGCTTTTCACCGCTAAGGTTACCCATATAAGAAGGCTCCCTTATCAAGTTTCATTTTCTGGATTAAAGCCGTTGCCATGGAAACGTCGCATCCTTAAACAGGCAGTAATTTTGTCATTTTTGCCCATTTTCCCTTAATATTTCTAATTTCCCGCGGTGGAATGTCTTTAAACTTTGCCACTTTATATTAACGACATTGCTTAACATTTTAAAGTGAAAAAACGTAGGGTCGTTAATACGGTTTTGCCAATATTTTAAAAAATTTGTAATTTTTCTTAATAGCGGAGTTTAGCTCTTACAGATTTTGACAAAAAAATGACAGTACAAAGGTATTGCGACTATTAAGAAATCAGGCGATTTTTAAAAAAATTTACCGAAGGAAACGCGAGAAATTCACGGTTAATTAACTGCGCTGACGTCACAAAAATCCGAAAAACACGCGTGATTCGGGGTCGTGTGAGCAAAATACGCGCGCGAGCCATCACGCCCGCATGCGCATAATGCACAAAGCTACTGAAAACATGTGGTTTCTTTGAAGAGTGCGAAAGCCATCGCTTTGAAGCCGTTTATGGCTGCGATAATGCGTTTGTCGTTATTTTCTTTAAAACAATTTATAGCGGAGCTCTGGTGCGCGAAGCGCGCCTGCGGAGCACCATGGGTAAGTAAATCTACCCATTCCAGAAAATTTGGTTATCACGTGACCGTACACCGCCCGCCCGCCCGCCCGCCCGCTGCTCGTCCGTCCGCACCACAGGCATACCAATGTTTACTCTCACACTTTCTAGCTACTTTGGAAGCCCAAGAGAAAGCTGATTGCACATCAATGTTGTCATCAATTGACAGCTGTCAAAACAGGGTATCCGCTGAGCAGTATCACCTGACCGTATTGCGGCCTCAGGTGTCGACCCATCAAGGTCGAGTATTTTTTTGAAACTATCCGCTGACAATTTATTCGTTTTCAAATGATCGCAGGCTCACGTTTACTTACTTTTTAAATTCATATCAAATATGCTGTATTTATGTCAGTATCGCCCCGCACTATTACGATTTTGATTTCAAACTGACCTCAGACGCAAAAATTCAGCCAGTTTTTTTAAAATACAGGCGGGTAAGACCTTTTCTAACCATGGTCACGTGTTGGTCACGCTCCACGTCCTATTTTTATGCTCTGATTGGTTAAAATTTGACAGGTGAGTTCATGCGTAAAATTTATGCAGCATCTTGAAAGTTGTTTACTTTGACAGCTGAAGCTGACAGAGTTTTGAGTTAACTTGTGATGTTTTTAACTGTCTTTTTCCACTGGATGTAAATAATGAAATACAGCTAGCTGCTATCAAGAGTGTCCTCTTATTCATGGCTGGTTTGTTTATTGGGTTTTTGGTTGAGAAATGCGTCGCTTGTCAAAGCCGATAATCCGATTTCGGATGGCATCGTTTTTGTTTTTCACCTTGCTGGATGCGTACGAGAATTATAAAGGTTCAAGCGATCCTTGCCTTACTTGATAGCTTTCAGGAGCTGCATCTCGAAATATGGTAAGCCTGAGTAATTATTGTATTTATATCTAATTTCATGAAGTCCAGCGGCGCAGTTTATGAAGCTAGTTTATGCACGTTTGTATTAAGATTTGACTGAGACACTGATCTGACCTAGTATGAGGTTTGATATAAGCTTGAGCTTACAAAACTTTAAAAAGCCTTTAGTCGATATTAATTCACCGTAAATAGAAAGAAAAAACTTTCCGAAGAATATTTAGTTATAATTTTGGCTGTAGAAAGAAAGCTTTGAGCGATTTTCTTGTCGTGAGTTCATCTTTAAAAAAAGCAAACACCGGGAAACCGGCGGCTTAAAACATAAAGTTAATCTTTAAGCTTACTAGTAAAGACTTGAGGATTCTTAGAGACACTTAAATACTCGTTTGTTTTCGTGAATGAAAATTGTTGTCTCTGTAAATGTTCTAC
The DNA here is from genome assembly GCA_942486025.1 of Porites evermanni. Taxonomy (NCBI): domain Eukaryota; kingdom Metazoa; phylum Cnidaria; class Anthozoa; order Scleractinia; family Poritidae; genus Porites; species Porites evermanni. The sequence goes on along the minus strand of CALNXI010005016.1, from coordinate 13,061 downwards.
CGAATTATATTTCTTTATTGATTGTTGGTAGTCTCAAAAGTGTAATTTTCATCGCTTTGCCGTTTGTTTTCAGGCGTTCATAAACATCGCTTGCAGGAGTACTCAAAATGCTGAGCGTATCAAACGCTTTTTAAGATTACACATCGTTATAAAACCATTAAGAAAAAATAGACTCAATAAATTCTTTAATTTATCTCGTTGAAGCGTAACTCTTTTAAAATTTCTTCGCAAATTTGGCGCTTGTCGAAAGTTAGAACCGGCTGGCCGTATAGGTGATTTTGGACATTTTTTGAACGGTTTCGCTGATTAAAAGTCCACGCGTGTGTCGATGGTCCTGAGTATTGAATGAATGCAATTTGTCCTGAAAAATCTATTGTGAAATACTGCATTTTGTACGAGGTCTGTATGATAAAAAGAGCGCCTCATAGTACTCTTTCTCCTCAGATGTGGTGTATAAAAAAAATAATAATAAATAAAAGGATGGTTTGCACGCACCCAGATTTATTGGCAAGAATTTGTAAACTTGTCGAACGCAAAAAATTCGGCCTGATTTGTTTTCCACGCCTTATCTACTGTGATCAAGAGCCATCATTGCTCATAAATGTGACCGAAGACTATTTTTTTGGCTGTACATATAAGGCTATGTCAACTCGATACAAGGTTTGTTTCACTCCAAAATCACTTAGCTTTCCCTGAAAAGTCACATGAATGTGCCCTTAAGTTAACTGATTTGTGGAATACAAAATTATTGTTTGATTTAAGTTATAAATTTATCAATGAGAGCTTCGCTTTTAGCTGTGGCTAAAGTTTACAAATTCTTGCCAATAAATCTGGGTGCGTGCAAACCATCCTTTTATTTATTATTAGCTGTATTTCATTATTTACATCCAGTGGAAAAAGACAGTTAAAAACATCACAAGTTAACTCAAAACTCTGTCAGCTTCAGCTGTCAAAGTAAACAACTTTCAAGATGCTGCATAAATTTTACGCATGAACTCACCTGTCAAATTTTAACCAATCAGAGCATAAAAATAGGACGTGGAGCGTGACCAACACGTGACCATGGTTAGAAAAGGTCTTACCCGCCTGTATTTTAAAAAAACTGGCTGAATTTTTGCGTCTGAGGTCAGTTTGAAATCAAAATCGTAATAGTGCGGGGCGATACTGACATAAATACAGCATATTTGATATGAATTTAAAAAGTAAGTAAACGTGAGCCTGCGATCATTTGAAAACGAATAAATTGTCAGCGGATAGTTTCAAAAAAATACTCGACCTTGATGGGTCGACACCTGAGCCCGCAATACGGTCAGGTGATACTGCTCAGCGGATACCTTGTTTTGACAGCTGTCAATTGATGACAACATTGATGTGCAATCAGCTTTCTCTTGGGCTCCCAAAGTAGCTAAAAAGTGTGAGAGTAAACATTGGTATGCTTGTGGTACGGACGGACGAGCAGCGGGCGGGCGGACGGGCGGGCGGTGTACGGTCACGTGATAACCAAATTTTCTGGAATGGGTAGATTTACTTACCCATGGTGCTCCGCAGGCGCGCTTCGCGCGCCAGAGCTCCGCTATTACGGTGATATCTCGCCAGTTGAAAAAGGAGAGATAGCGGATTCAATTTTATACCTAACACAGGATGTTTTCTTCGAAGTACTTGACTACTGTAGTTAAAATTCGAAACGTGGTGGTCACTCGTGAGGATAGCGATCGTCGAAGATGAAGACGGTGGTTGTGCAAGGGTCGCAATAAGCCCTTCATTTCGTAATCTGCTGTACACTGTCTGCACATCTTCAAATGTCAGCCTACTTCCGGATACTTTTTCAACCTTGTTCTTCTTTAGGGATAATTTCGACGGCGAAGTCTGCTGTAGAAGATGGCGCCGATCTGTAAATCGTACATCATGTCCTCAGCTACACGTACAAGACCGTAGGTCTCGACGGACAACTATTGCTTTCTTCAAGGGTCAATCTGTGAGTAAAAGTTCTTTCTCGTTGTGCAAAAACATTTTCTAGTGTGTCTTGCATGTGGGTTGAAGGACGTTTGAAACAAGAAAAAATGCAAGGATGTTAAGGGGTTCGTCGATGGAAAGGTTCCTTCGAATTCGATTAGGATGCAAGTTCAGTGGGAAACCTTTTTTCTGATAAGTTTTTTTAACAATGTAATAGAGTCGGCAAAACAAAAAAAAATTACACTCCCTGTTATCTTGTCTTAAAGCCACTTCTAGAATAATTAAATCAAATCAAATTTAAGAGAAATAAAGTGACCGAGGAGCTCCGCCAGTGAAGACAATCTTCAGTGTTTGTTCGGGAATTGGCTCGATCTTTCAGATCTTTCCACTGACCGTGAACCAAAGGCCAGAAACAGCAACATTGCTTCCTTCTGAGTTAGTGTACTTACTTCTATGTTTTCTACGTAAAGTTTCCACCCACCATTTACTTCGACTATTTAACGTTTGTCTTCTTTTGAAGCGAAAGAATTGTTGTCTTTGGAAAATTTCTGCTTTGTTTTTCCGTACAATTTACTCTTATGGAGATCGATATTGACTTGTAACCGGTGTAACATTGTCTCCTCTCATAAATGTTTGACCTACACTAATCAAACTTTTTGCACAATGAACTTTAACAGAAAGTTGATAAAGTTTTGGGGGTGGAATATTTCGAAACTGAGAGGCCATGTTTGTTTTCATTTTTGCGTGGACGTCGCGCGGATTTTAAAGCTGGCGCCATACTAGTGCTCAGGCTGCGCACAGCCAATTTACTCTAGGGAGCCACCTTAAATAGGACAATACGTCATGTATGAAAACGAGGTTGGGAAATTCCCTAAAGATGGCGGTACAGACTGTGGGCATATAATCAGACTTTGTCTTTTGATGAGGATAAATTATGCAACAAGACAGATAGATTAGTTTCATTTTAGTATGGCAGAGGCAAGGAAAAGATATATCCTTCTTCGAGATTTTGTTGGGCATATACAGGAGAGAAGCATGTTGTCTCTTGGTCGTTCAGTGTCAACTCCAACACACCTTCTTAAAGGAGAGTTAATGGAGGCTCTCCCAGAAAAAGATCAACCGAACGACTCAACAAGAATAGCTCTTGCTGGAATTGAACGAAAGAATTTACGTCTTGAATGTGATACGGAAGGCATAGCGAAACTAACAAGCGAAGATGCCAACTTGCTTTTGGCCATTTCTTCAGCAGGTTTAAGGTATCAGACTTTTACTAATGAGAAACGATTATATTTCGGGCGACAAATTGTACCCGGAAGTTTTGTGTTTGTGGAAGTGAAAGGATTTGGCAAGAAATTACACGGAATTGTTTGGTACATTGGCGAAGTACCACCCCTTCTTGGAACCCTTTTTGGTGTAGAGTTGTCTGTAAGTATTTTTTTTAATACTTTGCCCCGGGTGTACGCCATACCTACGGTGGCCCACAGGGGACATGCTGCAAATAAAAAAGTTGCTGCAAATAAAATAAAATTGCTGCAAATAAAAAGTAGTTGCTGCAAATAAAAAATAATTGCAGCAAAAAAAAATAGTTGCTGCAAATAAAAGCAGTTGCTGCAGATTAAGTGACAGGAAAGTATGCGCACGCACTAATGGCAAGAGGAGGACTCAGTATAGTTGTGAGGAAGTAAAAGATAGACCTGCATGGACTCCGAATGTGGTTTTTGTGGTTGCATTGAACTATCAACTGCCTTCAAGTTACATTTTTGCACTCAAGCATGTCTTTTGTAGGATATGATCGAAGGTCTTAAACTGTTTTCAGCACTGCAGAGACTGATTTTTTATTAGACCTGTAGACTCCAGTTTGCCATCAACGTCTTTTTAAGGTCTTGTACCGCTGGGTTATATGTTGTAATGAAAGGCAATAGTCTCTCTGTATTTTTTTTTTTTTCTATCAGTGTCTCGAGTCAAGGTTGACCCCTGACAACAACCTTTCTATATCTGGTTTAGGATATTCGTGTGCTTCGAGTTCGCAAGGCACTCTTCAAATGTTTTTCTTTTTTTCTGAGGAGTTTTTTCTAATCAATCTTATTTCTTTGCTTTTAATGAAACTTGTTTTTACCCCAAGGGGTGGAACGAGGTAAAGTGTACATATTGAAAGGTTTTAGTTGGCCTATAGTGGGATTTGATGTCCAATGAAGATGGATTTCTCCGTGAGATGTTCTCCTTTGAAAACTATTGTATCAAGGAAAGTTATTTCGTAATTTCATATTTCGGCCGTGGACTTAATTTTTGGGATGGGATTTGTTAGTTTCTTTAACAAAAAGTTGGGTCTTTTCTGTTACAGTCCCAAAGAAAGGAAACGTCACCAATGAAACGTTTCAATTGGTATTTGTAGATATTTGCAAAGGACACTGCTGTTTTTTATGCCCAATGCAACTCCATGGGTTTGAAGATAATTGTTTCCATTGAACTCAAATAAGTTTTCTGTCACTGAGGATAAGGCCAAGCATTTCGTGAGTGGGCCCTGGATACAACTATACTGAGTCCTCCTCTTCCCATCAGTGTGTGCGCATACTTTCCTGTCACTTAATTTGCAGCAACTGCTTTTATTTGCAGCAACTTTATTTAATTTGCAGCAACTTTTTATTTGCAGCATGTCCCCTGTGGGCCACCGTACATTACCCATGTAGAACAAGTGTATACTTTATTGTTGATGCTTGAAACAGTAGTAATCAATTTCAATTGCAATCTGTGAGATGGATTTGGTAAGGGTGGGTGGCAATACCCTTGGGGAGATCAAGGCAAAATCGACCTCGGTGGATCAAGTGGATTTTGTTGATGGCATAACAACTGTCGAACTCAATTGATCATGACTTTAGCACAGCAGTAGCGTGATGTTTGAAACCAAGTTGTGCTACTGCCGTGTAGCACAGTAAGCCTTGCCGTGCTACACAGCAGTAGCTGGACTTTTGGTTTCAAATGTCATGCTACCGCCTTGCCGTACTCAATTCATACATAATTTATGAAATATACATTAAAATACATTTAAAAGTTTGCTAAACTGTTTCTTTGTTTTTGTGTTTTGTTTTCGGCAACAGCCGTTCTATTCTACTGAATTAAATTCTGAAACCAAGTCGTGCTAGTGTGGTGCTGCAGTCGCGCTACAGTCGAGCCAGCTTAGCACGGCAGTAGCACGACGTTTGAAACAGGCGTAAGCTTGTTCTGGGGTGCTTATCATTTGACAGATAAATTTGGTTGGGCTACCTAGTGGCATGGTGGTGAGCAATCTACCCATTTACTGCAGAATTGCCAATTATATTATGGGTTTGAATATGCCAAGAGCTGCAAATACCCAAAGCTGGTTCACTGAAGTGGTAAATCAGTGGTGTATTACTTACGATATGACATTCTGTACAAATTATGATAGCTTCAAACTTTGTTGACAAGTTGTGTCTTGTTGTCACAGTTGTCGAACTGTAACCTACAACATAGTTAATCTGGAGACATTTTCTGAACATGCATTCTCTTGAACATAATATACAGTTTGAAACCAAGCAACCCAAGCTAAGGTGTTGGTTTAATAATCTCAAATAAAAGAGAGAAATAGCATGACAAGTGTGCAAAGATAACAAAAAAAGTCAGCATGTGAATGAAAATTATTTTGCTGAAGTTACTTTACACAGGGGTTATGCATCTGGGCCCAGTTGTAAGAGAGGTGAATAATGTTCAACTGAATATATATTTATCCTGGTTTTTTTAATACTTATCCACTGGATTATGATTTATCCAGTGAATAGTGCTATCCAACATTTGTACAACTTGTGCCTTGTGATCTAAAGATTAGATCAGGCTAGCCTATCCCTCTTTGCTGTCCCTGACTCAATAATATTGTTTTTCTTATGTGTATCAGTCAAATGGAAGCTGCAATGTCCTCCCCAGTATACCCGGGACATTTGACACATTTGCAGGGCCTCCATTGCTGTAGTTTGAAATAGATCCTGTTCGCAATACCCACCATCTTTGCATGCTCTTAGGGACTATAGGGGTATTAAAACAATGTCGTTTGATTTCTCAGGGGGAAAACTAAAAAGGGATAAAATTTGCCATTTATTCAAGAAACCATGGTTAAGGTGCTCTGATGGGGGGTGGGGGGTTCTGTGATGTGGTTTGGATTCTGTGATAAAACTTCATGCATTTTTTTGGTGTTAACATAGGTTGTATTTTCACTAGGACATTTTTTACTACAATCGGTGACAAAACTATTGAGACATTGTGCTCAAATAGGGTAACTTCAGAGAACAAAAGAATTCACACCACTTCCCTGTCCCCTCCATTCAACGTTGGGGTGTTTATTTTCCCCTTTTGAAGTCAGTAAAATGTAAAAAAACCCCGGTTTAGGGGGAGGTGTCTCACCTGATTGTCACCGATTGTAGATAAAGCCAGAAAAGTCTGGAAATACAGTGAAAACATATTTTGTTGTTTTAAGTTAGTCAAAAATGCAAGCTGCTTTCACAAGTAAAAACAAGGGATTTTCTCACCTTTACGATGGGAAATTCAAGCAGAGTTATACTACCTCGCAAGATGGTATACCCTGTCCTGATAAATACCACAGCCAATTGGGTCGCTCATAGTGACAGACGCCTGCCAAATGATCTGGTAACAATTACTTCCTGGTTGAGCATGAGAACTTCAACGTGGCAAATAATTTCAACAATCATTTCTTTCGCTTGACATTCCCACTGACCCCATAGGATCCTCCAGTTCCTCCTCAGGTCCTTAACTTTTTCAGAGCACTGGTGTGCAGAACCACTTACCGCATTACAACCCATCACAAGTATTTCCACTTCCATTTATGCCTCATCTGTCTCCCTCTACAAGCAGTGAGACACACATGTAGCCTCTTTCGCTGAAAAAACTCTCTCTGCTTCACAAAAATATGGCTAGAATAATCGCAAGAGAAGTCATTACAATATGGGCTTCATCCCCTACCATTTTTGAGTGTGGCATGCTTTTGCTATTTGAATCCTCTGTGTTAGCAGCTTAGATTGCGGGTTAAATTTCACAGTGAAAACAATTGTCACAGTCGTTTTGTAAACAAAACCTTTGAAAGAATGTTCAGGTAGTAAATTTGCCTTGTGAAAACACAAGCATAAGAATGTTGACTTTTAAAGGGAAGTTTTTTCCATTTCAGGGGTGTTTGCAGGATGTTTTTTCTTTATCACCTTAAGCCCCTTTCTCAAAGACTAAATGAAAGGCTCCTAAAGATACATGTAAGTTAGGATTTAAAGATTTCTTTTCAGTTGCGGAGATTTTATGACGTTATTTAAAGTTAATTGCTTTTATTATACCTGTAAGTAAAAAAACAGAGGCTTTGCCTTTAGCCCTGGCTAAATTATCTGTAGATTACAGTTGACCCTCTACAAGATGGACAACTTGGTAAAATGGACACTTAGAGTTGGTCCCTGCCTTTCTTTATTCCCTTTATTTGACCCTCTATGAGACAGACACTTCTCTTCTGTACATTAGGGATTGGAGAATTTGACCCCTTGCTTCAATTTCTTGTGATTGAATGTCTTAATAAAATCTGTCTCTTGGTAAATCATTATGGAGGCTGGCTAAAAAGGAAAGGATATTCCCCAACCTTTGATCTGCCTAAAGACTCAGCTTCAAGATTATGTAAAAATATGATCCAATTTTTGGGCAGGGGTACTCTCTTATACGGCCTGTATGGTAATGTGCCACTGAACAGGGTATAGTTTTTGTATGGTTTTTGTCTTGTCCTGTAAAAAGGGTATATAATTTCTAATTTTGCATGCCAGTCTGTCCTTGAGAGGGTAAATAATTTTTTGCAAGCTGTCCTATTATTGTGAACGGGTGTAGCCTGCACGATTGAGTTGATTTAGTTGTTTGATGAAATTTACTTTGTGCTCCAAGTATACAAAAGCAGGGACTATGAAGTTGATATTCTCAATTGCAATTACCATTAAATTACTTTCAAACAAGGCAAAGTTCATTTTGTCGGTTTTCGTTAACAGGGTAATTAAATTCATGGTGTTGTCCTAAGCAGGTTATGTATTTTAGGATATTTATTTCGAATTTATTATCTTTATCAGGGTGGGTTTCAAACCCTGACAGCCACTCATCTCCACCCAAAGTTGGTTGTAATGAATAACTTCCCCCCTCCCCAGGCATTTTCCCGTTTGCTTTGTTTGCCGCAAATTTAGTGATCCTTAATACGCATTTTCCCGTTTGCTTTGTTTGCCGCAAATTTAGTGATCCTTAATACGCAAATCGTTCCATGCTTGAGGCCGAATGGTAAAGGAGGGTCTCCAATAGGTTTTTTGGGATCCAGAATTTGCCTTATTTGAAGGCCAGGAATTTTTTGGATTTAAAAGCAAATTGGAGGGGGCAAGATTCCGAAATGCCAGTATACCGGGGTTGTAGGATGCCCATAAAAACCATAGGGATTAGGAATTGAGCAAAAACGTGGACTGGGATGATGGGATTGGAGAATGTAACCCTTGAGACCTCTGCATATGAGGAGTAGACTCAATCACAAGCTGCCCATCTCCTACTGTATGGGCATTTGTTGGGCCGTAATTGTCAGAGATATTGCTTGAAGCTGTGCCTGGTAAATGGATGTTTAATATGGCATTAGAAAAACAGTAATGGGTTTTTCTTCATTGTTTTTAAGGTATGTCATGTAATCTGGGAATTAACTGTTTGTTGTGTATTTTCCCCGGCACAACAGACACCAGTGCTGAGTGAGATATGTGGGATGGGGTTTTCTTCACTTCTGATCTTGATCTTGTTTTGTTCTTGTTATATTTTCATTTTAATAAACAAAAGATCCATTCTGTCTCTCATTTAAATTGGACTTGGTCAAATAAACCCTAATACTTTAGGTCCAGAATTTGACATAGACCTTTGGTACAAGGTAAGATGTTTTTATTATTGACTTGTTCCACGCTTGGTAAGCTGTCATCTCTTGCATTGGGTTATTTATTTAGTTTTGCCCATGCCAGCAGCTAACGGGTTAATTTGTTCATTCAAGACTTGTCTCATATCACGTGTGCTATGTGCTAAACTGTTTACTGTCAAGATTGATATTAGTTTTTCTTTTTTATTTTAATACCTTCTAGAAAAATCCTGGCCAAGGAACATCAGATGGTACATTTAGGGACAAGAAATATTTCACATGTCCCCAGGACTCAGGAGTTTTTGTTGCTCTTGATAAACTTGCACCTTTTGTTCAAATTAATGAACGAGTTGTGACATTTGCTGACGATGCTCCTGTCAGAGGAACTGTTCGTTTTATTGGTGAGGACAAAGGCTCACATGGACAAGTTCACACCATTGTAGGATTAGAGCTGGTGAGTGACATAGTGAATGTAGTTGTTACATGTAGAACACACTTCGACTTGCTCGAAAAGCACTCTAATATCTTTTCAATTCTTTCTAAATTAAGCTTATAGTGTAAACTTTGGTATCTAAAGGCCTTGGGGGATATTCGGATGTACATGTATATAATTATTCCCCGGAAATGACGTACATGAATTAAAATTCTTGTATTTTTGCATATAATAGCAGAATACCAACTACAAATTTGAATCGCAATATGCAGGGAATTTATTTGTTTATTCATTTTGCAATGAAGAGCCTGCTTGGTGACGACTTTGCTGGAAATAAAAAGTTGCTCAAAAATTGGCGGATTTTGATGCAAGCCTTAAAGCTTAGTTGTTCTTTTTCGAGAAGAATTTTAACTTTCAAATGAGTAAAACTTTCAGTTTTTCTCTAATTTTGGTTTTTAATCTCGTGGATACATAACAGGTCTCTGCCAGTTGTTGAGGTGGTATCATGAAAACAATGTAATGTCGTTGTTGCCGATATGCGCATAATAAGTTCACATTGGGCGTGCATTCACTCACGCAACCTCGTGAGAGAGACCTGTAAAAGAGGCTGTGACACAGTCGTTGCCCAAGTTCGCTGCGAAAGCATCAACACTCGCTTTCGATTCTATCAGTTCCATCAGTTCTGTAGGTTGTGTATATACGCTACACCGAAGTGAAGTATTTCGATCATAAGAACTGAAACGGCTCAAATTTCTGGTAACATTTCAAAAGAAGAGCATTGCCAATAAATCAACGAGGTTTACTGTTTATGCCCAAAACGTCGCAGTCTTTCTAGAAGGAGCTCCAGCGAAAAATGGATTACAATTTGCCGGAACATTGGAGAAAACAGCTGCACAATCATAAGATAATTGGGCTAGTGTCTACGGATTTTTCAAAAGCGTCCGATATGCTGTTGTTCTCAAACTGTGGTAGTATAGAGCTGATGAGAAAAAATTTACTTAGTTAAAGATTACCTATAAGGAAGTCAGCAACGTGTGAAACTCGGAAACGCGTTTTCTGCCTGGCAGACAATCTTTAGAGGAATTCCCCGGCAATCACATACTGGGACTGCTATTATTCAATAGTTTTATGAATGATCTGCACTCTGTCAACCTTTCTGACGAAACGCAAAATTTCTATGTGGGAGATACGGTTACTGAAGAGAAGAAAATGAAATGAGACGAAATCACGAGAAATAAAAGGCAATGGTTTTAGGAAAATCAAGAGAAAATCCTGTGTTTAAATGTGACAACACAGTTGAGCAATAGAAAACGAAATGGACTTACTCATAGTAACTCTGGATAGAAAGTTAAAGGTTGAGTCCCGCGTTGCCAAAATCTGCTTAAAAGTTTGTCAGCAGATAGCTGTATTGAATGGAATGAAGAGGATATTTCCTTTCAAAACCCGCAAGTGACTTCATGAGGTGTTTCTTTTGCCACGTTTCAATTTCTGCGCCGAGAATTGACATTTTTGTAGAAAGCGATCAACCAAAAAAAATTGGGAAATTAAACAACCGATCTCTTGGCTTTATTTGGCGTGATTGTTTATTGTTTTGTTTGCCATAATTTGTACGAAGCAAAAAAATCTAATTATTGAAACTCTCATGTCTAGGAAGCCCAGGAGAAGCCACCGGGCTTATAAGGAATGGGCTCCCTCAGTTAAATAATTAGGACAAAACATTATCATAATTACACATGTGATCAGAGCTCTACCTATCAGACCCTGTTAACATAAGGAAGTCGAGCTATAACCTCGGAGGTTTCTGACATTCTTGCGGTACCGAAAGTGAACACCACCACTTACGGACTAAGATCTTGGCGTTACATAGCAACCAGGCTATGGAACTCATTACCAGATGATCATACAACAGTTTTAACTTACAAATCTTTCAAAAACAAAATATTACAAGTATATCTGCGCCTGGCCGATCTCTGAAGTGGAGAGTATAGGTGTAGTCTGGAGTCCCGGGGGATGGAGGGGGGGGGGGTACTCCCTTATATGGCCTATACGGGGATGTGCCGCTGGACAGGGTGTGGTTTTCGTCCTCTCTGTCCTAAACAGGGTATATAATTCGCACGATTCTGTCCTTAACAGGGTATACAATTTCGCGTAAGTCTGTCCTAAACAGTGTGCATGATTTGTGCGAGTCTGTTCAAATTATAAACAGAGCGTTGGGCCATAAACAGGGTACTCAAATTGAGCGTGTTGCCCTAAACAGAGTATGTATTTTTGGAATTTTTTTGTCCTAAACAGGGTCAAGGTTTCAAACCTTACAGCAGCTCACCTATACCCAAATATTGGTCGAGTACCCCCTCCCCCATGGGTCTGGAGTATAGGTATTGGACAGGTGTTCATATTACACCGGGCAGTTTTCGGTGTCGATCGGCCCGAAAAGCGATCCAGTATAGTGTGAACATATAGCTTATGTTGCACTTTTTCATAGCAGGTAATGATATTTTAAAATTGATTTTATAATTGTCCAGGCGGGATAGCAAGTTTATTTTAAACGCGCGGATATTCTACTCCCCATTGCGGATGAGTGTTGTTCTATGGTGAACTTGGGGGACAAAATCTTCGAATGTTCTCGATTTTGTTTCGTTAAAGGTTCGTTAATACTAGTTTTTAAAGGAAGCTTGGAAGAAGATCGACTTTGAAAATTTGAGCGCGGGATGTACTCACCAGGCAAGACGTGCACAGCTACTTAGATCTAATTTTTTTATTATTTTACCTTACCTTAAATATAACCATCCAAGGGCTGCAAAAAATGTATTAAATAGTAAAAAAGTAGGAGAATCAAAGGGCTATATGAGCCAACTCGTGAATCAACTGAAGGTTTTGTGTCAATCTGTTTTTAAAGTAACATTTTACAAGATGTTTGTGTTGGGGGGAGGTGGGGGGGGGGGAGGGGCGGTCTCCAGTCAGTTAAGGGTAGCTTTGTCTTGACACAGGCGGACCATCCGAACTGTTCGAGGGATCTTGATGTCAAGTAGACTGCTTGCAGTCCGCCTTTTCTCTTAAAATCTGTCTAGTTCTTACCTCATCCAGCGCGATAGCAAACCACGACGTTATTATTACAATAAGGAATTGAGACCAGGCGAGAAAAGACGGACTGCTGACTCTTTTTGTAGTAAACAAACCCTCCGTCAGCCCAGAAACGGAGTAACCGATTGGTCAATTGCACAGCTGTTGACAGATAATTGACTGGTCTGTGGTGAGATTGCAAGCAATAAAAATAGTCACGCGTCAAAGCGAACTGCAAACAATAGCGAACCAAGCAGTAATCTCAGTAATAAAACTTTTAAGGATAACTTACAGGAGGAAACTGCTGTAAATTACCAAAAGGGAAACAAATTCAAGGCAGTCTTACGGGATTTAAAGAAAGTGTAACTTTTTCAGTTGTTTATGTTCTATTTATAAATCGTTTCAAGTTACTCGGGTTTAATTGATTAATTAAATTACCTTGACAGCTTCGTTGTCCCCAGACAAAAAAGAGTCAGCAGTCTCTTATTTTTTCTTCTCAGGCTTACGCCCTCGTTTCTCGCGGCTCGCGGCTTTGCCGCTCGCGTGCTTAGGTTTCGCGTGCAGTAACTTTGCAAAGAAAAATAAGAGACTGCTCGCAGTCTAGATGTCACGTGCAACATTAGACTTTCTCAAAGTCGTTCGCTTGGTTTTCTGGTCTGGAGTGGTAGGACCCGGCACGAGCTTTCGCTCGCTCGCGCT
>CALNXI010005014.1:7475-18385 GCA_942486025.1 Porites evermanni | reverse complement strand
AGAAGCCAAAAAAAAAAAAAAACGCCTGATCTCAGGTTAGTTTATTTTTCGGTCCGCACCTGTGACCCTGCATTAGAAAAAGGAAACTACTTTCTGTTCAAAGTGAGTATTTCTAAAATACCATTCGCCACCAAAAATTACTTTGTCTAACTGATTGCTCTTGTTTTTCTTGTTTCTAATTAAATCAATGGGTGCAAAAAAACAAAAACAAAAAAAACCAGAAATATTAGGTTTGGCAGAGAGAGAAAATTGAAGGTCAATCTTTTATTATTAAAAACTGTCTGTCCCCTTTTTAAACTTTTGGGAGTCCACCTGATCGTGTGTTTCAGACCTTTTTCCCTCCGATAATTGAAAAGAAACAACATCACTTGGAGTTTACACTGAATGTAAAGCTAGCCAGGGCATTTATGGCACATATGTACCGTTACCACCCTCCCCTCCCCCACCCATTTTGAACCCCCTCTCCAGTGATCTGAAGGAGTTTTTCATTCTATTATGTTAGAGAAGTGACTCTTTTTTTGTTAATTTGGTTAAGTTTCCGTAGCGACCGCTTGATAATGATATTTGACTGTATTAGGTTTTGTTGCTGTACATTCATTGCACGCGCGTACTCTGAACTTGCTGATAATGGAGTTTTCACCTTTACAGTATATTGTTTCTCGTTTCCTCTGGTCACGTTTCAATAAAAAGAAACCTAAGTTTACGCCTGAAAACCTTACGTTTAATGTTTGTTGTATGGTCGACATTTCATGTTTCAGGATTACGATGGCGATCCCAAGCCTGAACACAAGCCTCACCTCTTTTCTGATTTTTCATCTGAATTAGAGGACGATCAGGAGCAGGTGGGTCTTAGAAATAAGGTCAAAAGAAGGCATAGTTTTGCCATGAGTTTTCGTTTTGAAATTCATTTCAGTTTACTCTTTGTAGTTTTAATCAATGTTTTGTGTAAGATTTACTTAACAAAGGTTATTCTTCAACTTTCAGTGATTGCAAGTGAAGGTTTGGTTTTCTGTTCCTTGAGCATTGGACATATGAATTGCATTCAAAGTAACCCGCACTTTCGTTTTGCTCGTCAGCGTCACGGGTCTTCAGTCCCAATGACTGTTCCGGCGTGTTTTATGAGATTAAAAACCCCTCATTTTGTTTAAATTTTTTCATAGTTTTGCCTTGTCTTTGAGTAATTTTCAATTATTCATTATAATGTTTTGTATGTGATTTACTTTAAAAAAAAGTCATACTAAAAACCTCATTGATTGCACGGGGAAATCTGTTTTTCTGTTCATTGGACCTTTTCAAGGAAAACCCGGCCTTCCTTGATCATTGGACTTGTGATTTAGCTTTCTAGTTAACCGGCATAGTCGTACGTTTTGCTCGTCAGTGTAGCGGGTCGTCAGTCTTTTGTTAAGTCTTAGCAAAGAAGAAAAGAAACTTTTGAATCATAATCAGGTAATTAACGAAGGATATTAAAGGCAATAAAATTAATAAAACAATAAGGCGTCAAAACCTTTACATCCTAACCTCAGAACCCCACTCGCATCTTCTCATTGAAGGATTTCCTTTCTTTTTCAATGACTTGTTTAATCTTCAAAATATTTTTTGTAAGGAGAGGTGTTGTAATGTCGTCTTTTGTTTCTTGGCAGGATGATTCATCAGCTGAATCTGACGACGAGGAAGAGGGGGTCAGTTAGCGACTTCAGGCACAATTTGTTACTTTCATTGATTGTGTTTTGTGCTTTCTGTCTTTAAATTTATATTTTACAAACGGTCAGGAGTTAAGTTTACAACACAATGCGCAGCTGAGTTTTTTTGAGAGCAGGTGGGTCATCAGATTTTGTGTGGGTCGATATTATGGTATTTTTCTAGTCCCTCAATGAGGTAATGAAGATGGATAAACGAAACATTCCAAACGCACTTTTTTAAAACGTTTTTACTGATAGTTCCTCTTTGAGAGGATCAATAATGGAGATCTTGGTGAAAACTTTAAACTTTATTTCTGTGGGAAGAGGCTTTTTTATGCATTTTAATCAAACACGACTTCAGTTGTAGCATGAGGCTTGCCTGAAAAATGACATTCACTAAAGACGTCAGCGCTGATCATTTGATCACAAATGATGTTACCAGTCTGTGTGGCATAACATTTACTTTGACCTGGTTCGGGGACTGAGATTCTCCCTNCTAAAAACCTCATTGATTGCACGGGGAAATCTGTTTTTCTGTTCATTGGACCTTTTCAAGGAAAACCCGGCCTTCCTTGATCATTGGACTTGTGATTTAGCTTTCTAGTTAACCGGCATAGTCGTACGTTTTGCTCGTCAGTGTAGCGGGTCGTCAGTCTTTTGTTAAGTCTTAGCAAAGAAGAAAAGAAACTTTTGAATCATAATCAGGTAATTAACGAAGGATATTAAAGGCAATAAAATTAATAAAACAATAAGGCGTCAAAACCTTTACATCCTAACCTCAGAACCCCACTCGCATCTTCTCATTGAAGGATTTCCTTTCTTTTTCAATGACTTGTTTAATCTTCAAAATATTTTTTGTAAGGAGAGGTGTTGTAATGTCGTCTTTTGTTTCTTGGCAGGATGATTCATCAGCTGAATCTGACGACGAGGAAGAGGGGGTCAGTTAGCGACTTCAGGCACAATTTGTTACTTTCATTGATTGTGTTTTGTGCTTTCTGTCTTTAAATTTATATTTTACAAACGGTCAGGAGTTAAGTTTACAACACAATGCGCAGCTGAGTTTTTTTGAGAGCAGGTGGGTCATCAGATTTTGTGTGGGTCGATATTATGGTATTTTTCTAGTCCCTCAATGAGGTAATGAAGATGGATAAACGAAACATTCCAAACGCACTTTTTTAAAACGTTTTTACTGATAGTTCCTCTTTGAGAGGATCAATAATGGAGATCTTGGTGAAAACTTTAAACTTTATTTCTGTGGGAAGAGGCTTTTTTATGCATTTTAATCAAACACGACTTCAGTTGTAGCATGAGGCTTGCCTGAAAAATGACATTCACTAAAGACGTCAGCGCTGATCATTTGATCACAAATGATGTTACCAGTCTGTGTGGCATAACATTTACTTTGACCTGGTTCGGGGACTGAGATTCTCCCTCTTTGTGATCTAGTATTCACTGACTAAATAAACAGTTTATCTTCGATTGATCATTTCGCTGATCACCTCTTGTTCTCGTCTATCACTTCACAGACTCTGGCGGAGACTCGCCCCAGTGTTCACGGCTCACCATTCCCTACTCATGACCCTGAAACCACAGGACCCGGATTCCCAGTGCCTCCCGATCCTGCTGGTAAGGTTTCAACTTCCTTGCTTTTGATTGGTTTTTTAAAACGATCTGAGCACCAATTTAACGTTTTACTCGAGTCCGTTGCAGTCAAACGTCACATAAGTTAATTAAAAGTGGCCAACGTCCAAATTCAACAAAATGTCCGAATTTTGTTTTGTAAAGTGAAGAAAAAAAATAGTACCATGTGAATGTACTGCTTAAGAGGTTTCAATTGAATGAACACATAAGAACGTGATTTCTTTCACTGACTTGTTAAGACGAAGGTGTATTCAAAATTAGCGTACTTGATGACCATAAGTCTGAAATCCGTTGTTATTTCTGTACTTGTTACTTGTCGGATTCTAATTGCTACCCTTTTCTCTCTACAGCCGGTTTGGTTTTAGCGATAGCTCCTACTCCTCCAGCGCATAGTTCCAGCCGCAGAACCTGTTGCACCCTTCTTTGAAAACCCCTTTCATCACATTCAGTATCCATACCATTAATCGTCCCCTGATATGCGCACCCATCATTACGGCAACCCGTCCACCATCCTTACGCGTGGAGGATCCTTGGGAAGTGATCTGTATTTTACCAGTGGTTCTGGTCTGTCTGCAGTTACACAGGACGAGCCGAAACTCAAGTGTTTGTCCCTTGATGAGGTAATAAGGGGAGATTCACAATGCCTGGCTTGGATATTGTTATTACCCAGTATTTAGATTCATCTTACCGAGGAAGTCTTGGGCAGCCCCCAGGCACGGTGCCAGAGTACGGCATTTGCTGGGCACTGATGTGAACACACCCTTTTTTAAAGTACCCACGGCAGAATTTGGGCACCGGGTCCGTACGTGTACAGTGTTTTTGTTTAGTTCCGGGGCAATCCACTACTTTGTACTCCCTGCTATGCTCAAGTTTCAAAGTGGCGTCTGACAAGGCGGAAGCCGGCGACTAACTACGTACACGGTTACGTATCGGCGGGTACTCGAGGTGTGAACACAGGGCCATTTTGTGCTAGTACCCAGGCACTAGTGCTCAAGCATCAGGTGTGGATAGGCCCTTAGGAAATCAGTCATTTCCTTGAAAGGAAAGTTATAAGGCACAGGTATGTTTGGCTTCGAGAGCTCAACATCAAATGCTTCTTCTCTGTTGTTCCTTACAACAACAACAACAACAACAACAACAACTTTTATACAGAGTCCGAGGTGGAATTGTCCGTTGGTGAGGTATTGAAAGGAGTAATGAAACCAGATTCTCAAAGCCTTTCTTGGACATTCGTTTTTAAAACAGTGTTTAGGATCCGTCTTATTTAAGGGATACCCTATACTTAAAAGCGAGATAGTATTTGCATTTTATAATGGGAAACTGACAAAACTGAGAGTTGATGAGAAAACGTAAAAGCCGAAGATGTCTTATTAAGGATTTCTTTGTAAACGAGTCATTTTCTCGGGAAAAACTTTTTGAGGAAATTTTTCGTTCTCTTTTTTAACATGCACAGATTCTGGCGGAGTTCCAGTGGGACACTCGCCCCAGTACTCAGGATGCGCCGTTACACGACCTCAGTGGAGCCATTGAACCAGTTCCAGTACCTCTCGATCCTGCTGGTAAGGTTTTTACTTACCTTTTCTCATCCGTAGTACAACTAAAACAAAATAATTTCATTGGCTTGTAACGCAGTGACTGAATTAATCAGTGATGTGAGAATACAAAAAAATTCCGCGTAGTGCTTTCGTTTTTCATTTGATGATCTAGTTCTTGACACAGTTATCAAAAAAATCAGGTCCCACTTTTTCAATAGTTATAGACGCTTCCATATCCAGTGGCTACGTGTCAGGAAAGCCAATGGCGTTATCCATTGGCTGGTTATTTGATCTGATTTATTCAGTGGAAAGCACTATCCAACTGTTAAAATACTGGGCGCTGAAGGTCTGTTGAAGATCGAAAAAATACTCCTCGTAAGACAACTGTCTCATAGTCTGCCTTCTATAATCTCCCAAGTGGGCATTTTCCATGTCGAATTCAGTGGGCGTTGCTTTAATTTCCAGTTTAGGCTTCCCCGTCACTCACCATCTTTTCTGTATATTTTCTCTCAATTCTACAAACTTTAACGTGGCAAAAACAAATAAATCAAATCAAACTGAATAACGTCAAGGGATCAGGAGAAATGTACGTAAAGACCATGCGCCGATTTTGAAAACAAATTTTAGACGGCGTTTAACGAAACCGCCTTTTCAGTCTTTTTTTCTTCTTTTAATTGCAATGTGCCCTCCTCCCACCTGATATCTAAACATTGTTTGGTGTCAATAGGGTAAGAAAACCACGTATCTATTAAAAAAAAGGCCACTTAAAAATATTGGATTCACCGTCTCTTAAATCGCGCTGTAAGTTAAACTGTTTTAATAACAATCGCTTTTCACCATCATATTACTTCTGGGAATCTGAATTCGCTCCTTTTTTCACTACAGCTGATCCGATGTTGACAGCAGCGTCTATTACCACAGCACATGGATCGGTCCATGGTCAGGCACCTGTTGAACCCTTCACTGCAAACCCCGTTCATATTCAGTATCCACAGCATTACTCCTCCCCTGTTATCCAATCCCATCATCACAGTACCCCGTCCACCATCTTTACACCTGGAAGATCCTTGGATAGCGATTCTTATCTCGTCGGTGATCCTGGCCTGTCTACATTTACACAGTCTGAGCCCAATTTGGGAAGTTTGCCCTTTGATGAGGTAAAGAGGCCGGATTCACAAAATTGTTATTAAACATTGGTTAATATTCATATTCAATAAAAGAGACTTCGTGGATGAAATGCGCTTTTCATAACAAGCATGTTTATAATAGAAGAGTTATTCAGCGTCCATGGGCAGCAAAAGTGTGAGAACTCGACGTGGTATCCTAATACACTCGTAGTAATAAACGTTTAAGGACTTATTTTAGTTGTCATTAGTCAAGAACAGGTTATGTGAGATTATCAATACACTAACAGGATTATTATAATAAATGACACTAGGAAGTGGGTCCAGAGAGGTGGGATTGATCGGTATGCCGGTTTTACTTTAGTAAAAGAATCCCATACAGTCCAGTACAGTCTCTCTTAACCCTTTAAGCCCCAGTATCCACATACAAATTCTCCATACTGATCTCCATACATCTCCTTAAAGAATCAGTTGAGAGAATTTGATAAAAGATCAAAACATTTTAACTAGGGTGATCATTTTAATAATTCTCATAACCTTTTCCCTTGATTATGTACTGATATTGTTAAGAGAAAAAACTGATATTGATCACTCTTGGGATAGCACAGGAAGACCAACACTTCTCTATCGTTGATCCCCTTTTCCCGTTTTTTAGTCATAACTAAACTCTTGCTAAGACAGACAGTTAGAGCCAGTCCCGATGGTGGTTGTTGTCTTAGGGAGGGTTGAGTGTAGACAGAAACGTTGTTGCGATCAGTAAAGTATATCAAACAAGTCAGCTGGCTATTCCCCAAATCATCCACTCTGCTCAGTGTTCTTTACACTGCCGTGAAGTCAAATGATAAATTGCTAGTAGATCACAGGTTTAATTTGCTTCTTGTACTGATATTTTATTGTCCTCTTTTCACAAGTTAGTAAACACGTTCTTGTTACTCGATTATATTATCAGCTCTTCCTCACTGACTTGTTGTCCTCCTTCATATGCACAGATTCTGGATGAGTTGCAGTGGAACACTCGCCCCAGTACTCAGGACGTGCTGTTGCAGGATCCTGGAGCCGTTGAATCAGTTCCAGTCAGATCTTGCTGGTAAGGTTTCCAGTTACCTTTTTTTACCCATGGTACAACTAAAACAACATAATTTGATTGGTTTGTAACACTGTGACTTAAGCAGCAATGTGAGAATACAGGAAACTTCACATAATTCCTCTTTCAGTTATGGTCTAATCGTGACTAATATAGAAAACAGAAACAAACAGGTGCCGCTTTTTCAATAAAAAGATAAGTGCTGTCCATCAGATAAATCAGTACTCAGTGGGTAGGGATTAGGAAGCGGTTATTTCTAATGGTTTTTTATTTATCCGCTGGTTAGTTCTATTTTTCCTGTTGAACAACTGAAGACCTCTTGCAAGGTACCTTTCTCTTTCAGTTTATCTTTTATAATTTCCAAAGTGGACATTGCTTTAATCTCTTTTAAAGTTTGTACAATAACTTCCAAAGGTCATCAAAGGCGAAGTTAACTTGAATGCAACAAGTCTAAAATCAGTAGCTTTCACTGTCACATCATGTTACTCGTCGGGGATCTTAATTAATTTGTATTTTTATTTCTCTTCATCCGGTCCTGTGTCAGTGAGTGCTCCAGTTAGTACGGCACATGATTTCAACCACAGCCTGGCACCCTCCATTGAGGACCCCTCTCTTCAAGGAATGCCGGAACCTTCACTGTATGGATTGCAGACCCAGAGCACAATTGCAGGTGACCACTGTTTCAGTGGATCAACCAGTTCTACAGTTCCTCTTCTGCTTGGAACACCGGGATATCTTTCATCGCGTGGAATGATGGGACAGCCTATGCATGGATTACAAACGCAGAGTACAATTCCAGGCGTAACGCAATCCAGTGGTTCTGGCACAACCACAGTCACCCACCCGCCAGGAATCCCGGGATATGTTTTCCCGCATGGAATACAAAGTTCTTCACTACCCCGCATGCAGAGTAGAAGTCCAGTGATAAGTGAACACACACAAAATACGGACAGTCTTTGCAACGAATCTGGCACAAGTTCATAATCGGCAGTACTATGATATATATAAATTTCTTATGGCAATTGAGTAATTTTTTCAGTTTATACAGCATTGCAATAGATTTGCGGTATAGTTTGTGTATTTTTACTGTAAATAATATTTAAATTTTTTGACTCGAAAAATGTGTGATTCTGCCGTTCGCTGTGGCAGCAAACACGTTCAATCCTTTGCGTGGATGAATCAACAATACTACAATGTACATAAATTCATGACAATCTTTGTAAGAATACTCTCTTTTTTGAATAGATCTTCTAGTGTATATATTATTTTGTTTTTAGTACCAAGTAAACGTTATGGACAAAGAAAAAACAACTACAATTTTCCTTTGCTATTTTTACTGCTTATTTCTCACTGTTTCCACAGCTAATAGCATCATTTCCTTAAAGCGGCCGTAAATTAAAGAGAATTGGCTGCACTTAAGGTTCTCAAAAACCCAGCTTTTCTAAAATACCTCTCTTAACTGGAAATGCCCTTTACCCGTCCAGATGAAATAACAGTGACATAGCGTTCCCACACAGGATCAGAATGCTTTGCTTCCACGTGGAGTTACTTTGAATAATCGGAGAAAAACCTTGCTGATGTATATGTAGCATATTTGATCCAAATAGATCTACTGACCAAAAATACATCACGTGATAAATCAAAAAGCAAAGATGCTAGGAGGGGATCCAGCAAGTTATGAAAAAGCGGCGGAGGAGGGGAGGGCAGGAGGAGTAAACTTTTCCCAAGATTAGAACTGGTTTCCATCACCTTTCGCCGGCCTTTGACGAATCTTCCTAAAAAAACAATATCAGNTAAATTTCTTATGGCAATTGAGTAATTTTTTCAGTTTATACAGCATTGCAATAGATTTGCGGTATAGTTTGTGTATTTTTACTGTAAATAATATTTAAATTTTTTGACTCGAAAAATGTGTGATTCTGCCGTTCGCTGTGGCAGCAAACACGTTCAATCCTTTGCGTGGATGAATCAACAATACTACAATGTACATAAATTCATGACAATCTTTGTAAGAATACTCTCTTTTTTGAATAGATCTTCTAGTGTATATATTATTTTGTTTTTAGTACCAAGTAAACGTTATGGACAAAGAAAAAACAACTACAATTTTCCTTTGCTATTTTTACTGCTTATTTCTCACTGTTTCCACAGCTAATAGCATCATTTCCTTAAAGCGGCCGTAAATTAAAGAGAATTGGCTGCACTTAAGGTTCTCAAAAACCCAGCTTTTCTAAAATACCTCTCTTAACTGGAAATGCCCTTTACCCGTCCAGATGAAATAACAGTGACATAGCGTTCCCACACAGGATCAGAATGCTTTGCTTCCACGTGGAGTTACTTTGAATAATCGGAGAAAAACCTTGCTGATGTATATGTAGCATATTTGATCCAAATAGATCTACTGACCAAAAATACATCACGTGATAAATCAAAAAGCAAAGATGCTAGGAGGGGATCCAGCAAGTTATGAAAAAGCGGCGGAGGAGGGGAGGGCAGGAGGAGTAAACTTTTCCCAAGATTAGAACTGGTTTCCATCACCTTTCGCCGGCCTTTGACGAATCTTCCTAAAAAAACAATATCAGAAGCACATTTGGACAAGCCCATGATATTTTAACATATTAATGCCAAGTGTTGCGCAGTCCAAGTTTCCAATAGCTACCAGATGAATGCTTTATTCGATCCTTGGCAATTTCGGCGTGTCAGGTACGATAATTTGTTGCGGTGAAAAAGGAGTTGGAGTAGACCCACTAAACGAGATTCTGGTTCTTTACAATTTTTTCTTTAAGAAATTTTCCGCCGAGCAAACAAGTCACTTTCATAATGGGGTCTCTTCCCCCGCCCCACCTTACTTAAGTTCGTAGTTGAAAACAGAAAGTCATGCGTACATGCCAACATGCGTTATCCAAAGAATGCAAGGGATAATTAACTCTTCAACTGCTCCGAGCTTATTTTTGTCAGACTATTTAAAGCAAGCTGAAACTAGTTGACCTACAATTTTAGCTGCCAAAACAATAGCTGAGTTGTTGTACATGACTAAGCCATTAAAATATATGTAATACGACTATGTTTATGGGTGTTTATGAAACAAGAACTCTAGCACCCCCACTGGATACTCAAGAAGGTAGAGTAGAGGGTAAATGTTCCTGTTTTTCCTGTGAAAATGTGAAATGTATGGTACAGAACCCCTGGGTGGGAGAGGGGAGGTTGGTACTTGGGTTAATTTTTGCTGGGTAGGTGCCGCTGGCCTCTCAGAGCCCCTACCCCATTATAGTCTATTCCGTGGCCAATTTTAGAGTCCATCTTAGCCACTTTTGGGCAACTGTAATTCTCGCGATCCCAACTTAGGGCGCTTTCCAAAAGTCAGAACTGGCCGGCCGGACTATGGCCTGACCAGACATTTTGGCAGTGAAATACGCTTTTTCCAGGACGTTTTGCTGAAAAACCATCTCCTTTGTACATAATATTTAGGATTTTGACTGATCTTGATGGTTATTTTTTATTAAAAGTGAAATTCTCATAACGATAGGAATAGGCTGGCCGGTCAGTTCTAACAAATGGAAAGCGCCCTTCCCGCCCTAAAAATTGTCCTAAAATGAATTGACCCATTTTTTGTATTGAATGAAGAATGCTTTACTTTTCTCCTACAATACAAACATTCTGGTACGTTTGCTAACCATAAATATCCATAAATATGAAGAACTTTTTTACCTCAAAAATCCAGCACCATTCAAGTAACTATGTTGAAAATGCAACCCCGTTATAGTCAAGCAGTTGTGAAAATGCGACCCCATCCAGCGACACATCCCTACTAGCCTCTAATAAGGAAGTACCCCCCCCCCCCCCCCCC